>JAVSCE010006314.1:0-204646 GCA_032199065.1 Smutsia gigantea | reverse complement strand
CCAAAGGGAAAGGGACTGGGGAAAACGGGCGGGAAGGGAGGGATAAGAGGGAAAAAGGGGCATTACGATTAGCAGATGTAATGTTGGGGGGGCACGGAGGGCAGTACAACTCAGAGAAGACAAGTAGTGATTCTATAGCATCTCACTACGCTGATGGACAGTGACTGTAATGGGGTTGGTGGGGGGGACCTGATGAAGGAGTAGTTTAATAATCGTAATATTGCACATGTAATTGTAAATTAATGATAATAAAATAAATTATATTAAAAAATAAATAAATAAATAAATAAAAAATAAAAAATAAAAAAAAAAGAAACAGAAATTTCACAAAGGCAGTGGCTTAGAACAACCCCTTGCCACCTTCCTAGGTCAGAAGAGTGGTTGCCTCTCTGGGCATGATTTCCCTCATTTGTGGAGTGTAACAACAAAGCAAAACTGAAGGAACAAAATAGCAGCAGACCCACAGATGCCAAGAAGGGACTAGTGGTTACCAAAGGGGATGCATGGGAGAGGGTGGGTGGAAAGGGAAGGAGAAAGGGATTGAGGAGTATTATGATTGGTACACATGGTGTATGAGGGGGTGGGGTCACAGGGAAGACAGAGTAGCACAGAGAAGACAAGTAGTGACTCTGTGGCATCTTACTACGCTGATGCACAGTGACTTCGATGGGGTGTAGGTGGGTCTAGATAATATGGGTGAATGTAGTAACCACAATGTTTTTCATGTGAAACCTTCATAAGAGTGTATACCAGTAATACCTTAATAAAAAAAAAAGTTGTGGCTTCCCCACCTCATGTGGATATGTAGATATCCAATGGGACAATCTGTGCAAAGTGCCTCAAACAGAGAAAGGAATCAGCAAGTAACAAGTCCTGTCTGGCTCCTCCTTACTTCCCACGTACTCCAGAAAGCAGGCCAGAATGAGTGAGCAAGGTCGTATCTTCCTTGTCTAAATGTTTTCTTGCTAGAAAACATCTTTCTTCTTAACATCCCTTCCTACATGAAAAATCTCCATCAGAGGAATATTAAAAGGCCCTAACCTACAGTTAGATGGAAGACAAGACTGTGATCTCACAGCTAAATCATTTTAGTCTGCCTCTGTCCTGATCTAATATTGCCCCCCTCAAAAAAATAATAATAATATGAAAGTTGGGAAGTGGAAAACTTCATCCTCATGAGTTTTCAGAAACTAATTCAGTTGTAATCACAGAAGATTGAAACAAGGATTCATGACACATCTCTCTTCCTCCTGGGCAGATGAATCTATGACTTGCATTTGATTTTAAATGTGATTCTCCTGCTTCTTCAGTGGGTTTGATTGATAGAGCCCATGAGGCCACTCAGTAAAATGATACAGTGGAGATCAAAGCATGAAAGATAATTTTCACTGAAATGTCTGTAGCCGACAGTGAGTTATAAGCCTTTGTCTCCCACTTTATGGAACACAATTTCATTTGAGGCTGAAATCTGTCACTTCAGCATTGTTTATCGAAATGCATCCCACAACACTGTTCCCCGAAGAACAGTGTCAAGTCAAAAGGTAGAAATCAAATGGGTACAAACATCCCAGGACAAAATAAAGGAAAGGAAATGGCTTCCTCTCTGCATAAATATTATCTACCAGTGATGCATTTGGGACAAGAAATAAAGTCATTCATCTGCAAGGTAAATACGTGGTGCTGTCAGAGGTGCCTGACACAGGCCTGTAAACTCACTGAGTTCTTCTCGGTGGCTCATGCGTCTCTATTTGATAACTTAGCTTTATTCATGGGTCCACAAGGAGAATCACAACTGGCTTTTTATCTCCACACAACTTTTTTAACCTTTTTTTTTTGCATTCATTCATACCTTCAATACACCATGATTGAGGATCTACCTTGTAGATCATACAGAGTCATCTAGAAGGCAGGGAGGCAGACTCCTAGGACATTCTTATAAATACTGGCCATTTACTGAGCATTTCTTGTGAGCTAGGCATATTACAGACAGTTGATCCTCACAGTAACTCTGTTTGAATACCATGGTATTTTCTGCCCCACCATTCCTTTTCCAAGAACTGCCCCAACCCTCCCTGATCAGAGTTACTTGACACAGGGACAGATGTAACACCCAAGCTGGGCCAAGGGGTTCTTCCCTTGCAGACCTTAGGACCAAGAGAACTGGATCCATCCCACTCCTGTCACTGAACTGATGATGTAAAATTTTAGTTGTTTCACGGATGTACAAGACATGCAAGAACAATCCTGGAATCAGTGTTCCAGAGCCCAAGGGCCATCCTGCCTTTCTGTGGCCTCTTGTTCTAAGAACTAAGCCAGTATCCTCCCAAAAATTCCTCCTTTGCACATAAGATGCCATGAGCTGTGCTTCTGGTACTTGTAACCACAAACATCCCAAATGATGCAACCTTTTGAGACCAGGTATTAATATCCCTACTTTACATGTGAGAACATCAAGCCTCAAAAAACAGTGAGCTAACTGACCCAGAAACTCCACTCCTAGAATTTACCCCCAAAAAACAACTTCTCAGATTCAAAAAGACATATGCACCCCTATGTTTCTCGCAGCACTATTTACAATAGCCAAGATATGGAAGCAACCTAAGTGTCCATCAGTAGATGAATGGATAAAGATGTGGTATATATACATGATGGAATACTATTCAGCCGTAAGAAAGAAACAAATCCTACCATTTGCAACAACATGGATGGAGCTAGAGAGTATTATGCTCAGTGAAATAAGTCAGGCAGAGAAAGAAATACCAAATGATTCCCCTCATTTGTGGAGCACAACAATGAAGCAAAACTGAAGGAACAAAATAGCAGCAGACTCACAGACTCCAAGAAGGGACTAGTGGTTACCAAAGGGGAGGGGCAGGGAAAGGTGAGTAGGGAGGGAGGGAGAAGGGGATTGTGGGGTATCATGATTGGTGCACATGGTGTGTGTGGGGTCACTGGGAAGACAGTGTAGCTCAGAGAAGACAAATAGGGACTCTGTGGCATCTTACTACACTGACAGACAATGACTGCAATGGGGTACGGAGGGGACTTAATAATAAGGGTGAATGTAATAACCACATTGTTTTTCTTGTGAAACCTTCATAAGAGTATATATCGATGATACCTTAATTAAAAAAAAAACAGTGAGCTTAGTAATCTTATTTCAGATCCCCCAGGTACTAAGTAGTAAAAGCCAATACTTGAACCCAGGATTGTCTGATTTGAGTGCAGGCTCACTCTGCCCCATTCATGGCAATTATCCTCACAACTGGGTTGACTTAATTAAAACATAAAGAGGTAAGGGAGAGGCACCCAGTGTAGGTTTGCATTCAATTGGGCGGAACTGAACAGAGTTGAACTGAATGACTCTTTCCATGAATCTAAAGCACATGCTTTTTCACATTTCACATCTCTAAAACACATTCATCTTGCAATCAATATGAGCATTTAATGTAGTGTTTTTTCCCCCAGAGAGCTGTTATCTAATCAATGAACTAATTTATAATCAATGATACCTTATAAACAAGGATATATTGTAAAACACTGTCACCTTGGGATGGTATCTACTTATTCCAGTAATGCTTATTCCAAGGACTCCAAAAGTAGTCCTCCAGAACAACATTTCTTGAATGATCATGTGGAAGCATCTCATTTTTTCAGGAAAAGAGACTCCAATGACCACAGGCCCTGGGTGTTCCCACATGCTGCCTATGCAGTTGACAAACCCTATGTGGCAGCCAATCTTAAAAGAAAACTGAGTTTGTATCCTCAGAAAACTCAGAGGACACACTACTTTCAGTTATAAATACCAAATTTTAGAAATGCTTAAATTTGGAAGGTTACCTTAGTCCTACGTAAAATAAAGTCTTTGGAGGTGTACTTTATCAGCTCATTGAAACCAAAGAATTTCATTTTTGAATCAGTTCAATTTCCAACCAGTTCCCTTTTGAGGAGATGACTCTCATGTTGCTGGAGAGGGTGGGGAGAAGACATGTAATTTGGTACAATCCCTGTGGATGGGGAATTTGTATCAGAATCACAAAAATCACATACCCATTTGACCCAGAAATTTCATCTCTAGGAATAGATGCCACAAGTGCACTTGCACATATATGTACAAGATTATTCACAAAAATACTGTAGCATCAAAACAGTAGAAATGTCATCAATAAGAAACTGGCTAAGTAAATTAGAGTAAAGCCATCCAATGGAATACCATTCAGCTGTAAAAAAGAAAAAAACAGAGAAGATTTCTCCATACTATTTCTATGTACTAATATCTCCCCCAAAATATCACACTGAGAAAAGTAGAGAACAGTATGTGTAGCAGACTATGTTCTAAGAAAAAAATAATTTATATTTGTATTTGCTTACATTTGCATAAATTCTAGAAAGAACCTAAGAAACTCTTGAGGGTGAAATGTAGTAGGTATCTAGTGTTGTGTAACAAATTACCCAAAACACTGCAGCCTAAAATAAATAATTTATTGTCTGATATTTTCAGTGTGTCTGGAATCTACAAACAGCTCAAATGGGTGGTTCTGGCTCAGAGTCTCGCCTGAGGCTGCAGGTAAGATGTCAGCCACGACTGCAGTCATCTGAGGGTTGTCTGGGGCTGAAAGATAAGCTTCTGAGCTCACTCATGCAGTTGTTGGCAGGCCACAGGTCCTTACTGGCTATTAGCCAAAGACCTCAATTTCTTGCCACATGGACCTGAGTGCTCACAACAACATGGCAGCACTCCCTCCAAAGCAACTATCCAAGAAAGAGAAGGAGAGAAAGAGCCCGAGATGCAAGTTGCAGTTTTTTGGAGCCTAATCTTGGAAGTGACATACCATCACTTTTGCAGCGTTCCGTAGGTCACAAACACCAACCCTGTTACAATGAGAGGGGATGACACAAAGGTGTGAATGCCAGGATTACGGGGACCATGTCAGGGGAGTACTAGGAAGATGGGGGACAGGGTTAGGAGACTTCTTTACTATGGTTTTTATATTTTCGTTTTTGAACTTTAAACCACATTTCCTACTCAAAACACTGCAATTTAAAAGGGTAGGGGAGAATGCCATCAGGGACAAGCAGAAGCCCGGATCATAGTCTGATACTCCTCTAATGGAGCCACAGTTCTCAAACTGGGCACAAGGGCCCCAGGAGAGCCCTACTGTATCCCTGGGGCATACAAAGCTATACAATACAAACATGGCTATCATTCTGGAGCATCGACAGACTTTACCCATAAGTAATTTAAAATAGATGTAGCATGAAGTAGAAGGCAGAATTCACAAATAACTAATATAAAACATAAGACTTCAAAGAAATGTTCATCCTTGGAGAGATTATTTCAGGCTACAGTCCACAGAGTTAGAATTCATTCTCCTTTCCTCTCAGGAGTACTTTGCTAAAAGTTTGAAAACCAGTGCTCTGGGATAACTGCCCTCCAGAATCTCACAAAATCGGTATCATTGCTATAAGATAAATTTCATTTCAATAAAAGTTACAGTAACAAGCTTCACCATGTACCATTTTCACCTAACTTGGCCACAAATGACTTCCAACTGTTCTTTAAAAATCCAGTCTACCCTCAGAGGGCCAACATGCTATTAATCCTAAAGATTATAGGTGAAGGAGGCTGCTTATGCTCTTAGCACTGGGAACAGCTTCAAAAATAAGGTGCATGCGGAGAAGACAAGCAGTGACCCTATAGCATCTTATTATACTGATGGACAGTGACTGCAGTGGGGTGGGGGTGGGGGACTTGATAATAGAGTGAATATAATAACCACAATATTGCTCATGTGAAACCTTCATAAGATTGTATATCAATGATACCTTAATTAAAAAAAAAACAGAATAAGGTGCATGCCCCAACAGTGGCTATTTGGAAGTGGCAACACTCAAAGGAAACCATCACTTTGCTTGATTTTTTTAATATAGCTCATGACCAGGAAATGGAATTTGGTTGCCTCACTGTTTTTCCATTTTGGTACCTTTCCCCCTTTCCCATGATCTCCCCTTCAAACCAACATGAAACATGTTATCCCTTGAACAACACAGGAATGATAAAGTGATGAAGACCCCGGCATCCTAGAGTCTGAGTGTCTGAACCCCAACTCCAGATCCCCCACTAAGTTGTTGTGTGACCTTGGGCGAGTTCTTATCCTCTCTGAACCTGTTTTACAGTAAAAATAAAAGTATGCATGAGCTCATATTCTATAAAGCTCCTAGCCCAGGCTCAGCATAGAGTGACCATTCAACAAGCATCAGCCATCATCATCACAGAAAAGGCTTCCTATAAGCTCTCATTAACCAATCGATGTCCATAGCGGTAGTGACTTCGGACCAACCCACCCAATGGCTGACAAGAGATTGATAAAGCTTTGCATTGTTCTTCTTTATAATTCCCCTAGAATCCAAATTCTCTATAATGAACAAGTACAATTTTTGTAATCAGACATAAAGCTGGCATTAGCTCTCTGCCTGGTGATCCTGGACCCTAGTTACTGGGCGTCAATTTCTGGTTTGACTCTTTCTCCTTCAGAGCATAGCTAAAAACAAAATCTCACCTTGTTTTTGTTTGTTTGGCTTGTTTTTGTTAAAAAGAAAATGGGTATACACCTTCCAGACAGCACATAACTTCCTAAATTACAGAGAACAGGGGGAAATTACAAACGTCTTCCTCCAGTTCAAATACCCCCCACTCTCTCCCATCCGCCCACCCTAGGCTCCAACACTCTGGAGAAAAACTATATGTGACTCATTTTGTGCTTTCACTCACCAGTCATGAGCAGAAGCAGGGAGTAAGGTAGCCCTGCTAATGTGGAAGGATGGGAGAAATCAGGCTGAACTAGGGAAGTATAAATTCTGGAGCATGTTTAACAACCCCATTAATTCTAGGCACATAAGGATTTCAAATCAAGGAGCATCCACACACATACCCTTGGATTATCTGAGAGATAAGGCATGTCCAAAATTAGCATATAGATCAGAGGCATGCAGTTGAGTGTTGCTGAAGTGGCCTATAAATGTTGGAAAAACTGTTGTTTTTCTAAAGTGAGCTTTACACCACTCCAAAATCGTATTCAGGAAGTGTGAACTCTAAGTCAAATGAACCCCATTCAAGTCCTGGTTTTGGCACCTGTCGTGTCGCCTTGGAGCTAGTCGCTCAACCTCTCTAAACCTTTATTTCCCTATTAGTTAAATGGGTATTAAGGTATCTCTTCTTCCCATCTGACAGGACTGTTGGGAGAACTAAAAGGGTGAACAGATGCTTTCTAAACAGTAAAGTGCTATGAAATGCAAGAGAGTGTTAATTTCTTCTTATAGATTTATTTGTACTCTTCCTTGTTACAAAAGAGGATTTAGATGTCAACAAAGCCCTTTATTTTATCTTGAATTTCAAGAAAGAAATAAGAATCCTTGTTTTCTATAGGGACACAAATACAATTTCCATGAGGACACAAATATAATTACCTAACAAACCCTTTGCTCAGATATATATGGAAAGATAAATTCCCCCTCAGACTCAGGAGGTTTGTTATCCACACATTCTAAGTACACTCAACAAAAGTGCTATTAAGTGCCCACTACATGCAGTACCCATTTCAATGTCCAGCACTGAAACACACATTTCGTACACCTCCACCTCCACCACCCCCATATGCATACAGCACACCACTGCAAGTGCAAACTATGCAGATTTTTTTTTAATTCAAAGGGTCTTAATGCAAACTGGCTCCCAGCCCTGTCATTGCCATCTTTGAGAATTTGGGTAAGTCTTCACTGAGCTACCATTTCCTCACATGGAAACTGGAGATCAACCATCCTCAGAGCTTCTCAAGATGTAGATATTGAATGTTAAGGACCTAGCAGGGTACTATTTGATTTTCAATAAATGGCATCTACTATTATTTTTCAACATTGCAAAGTTTATGGTGACAATTCTTTTTTTTTTCTTCTTTTTTTTTTAGTTTATTTTGATATCATTAATCTACAATTAAATGAGTAATATTATGGTGATTACACTACCCCCTTCATCTATGGTGACAATTCTTAAGAACACTTCCAACAAGCCCTTTTCTTAGGGCAAAAAACAACAGCATTAACTTCATTTTTTTTTAAGTTAATGTGAGTCCCCATCATGTTTAGAAGAGATCACAATGATGAATGCTTGTTTCTATCTCTCTTTTTAAAAGATTTGCAGTCCTTACATGTGACATTTAATGTAGTACTTTTGAGTGACACAAAGTATAAATTCAAATTGAAGAAGCAGAAACATGAGGAGAGTCCTTGTTTGAGCTTAATTTGTACTGGAGTACAATAAAATCCTTTCCTAGAAGCTAAAGTCATAAAACTAAAAGTCAGTAAGGAAAAGAACGGCTAATTAAGTGCCAAAACTTAAAATCCTCTCTTTATTGCTGTTTTGTTAAGACCTAACCATTGGTCAGACACAGGGGCTTAGATGTGCCATTCTAGTTAATGGTCGGTTACAAATTTCCACCATAAACTCATCTTCCTTCCAGCGCCTTAAATCTCAGGCACTGGGAACTAATAAGTAGAGAAAGCTCTTAGGCCCAGGGCAATCTCTATCTCAATCCAATCTCCTCCTTACTTCCCCCACCTTCCACCCTGCCATAACTGTTTATAAGGGCTCTTGATTGCATGCCCAGATACTCCACTCTAGCTAAATTAATCAAGAAAGGAATACATTGGTTTACGCAGCTGGGGTAGTTTACAGAAAGGAGTAACAAGAACCAGAGCTCCAGGGACTACAAACAGGACTCACTGCCACTAAGATACAGGCTCTCTCCCTCCATTTTTCTTCTCCATGTTTGTTCGGATATCTGAATATTTTCCATCTCTCCATGTGGAAGGAAAAGTAGATGCTGACAGCTTCATATTCACATCTTCTTTGTTTAGGAACCATGATAAATTAATCTCAGGGGTGATCTTGATGGACCCTGAACAGGCAGTGTGCCACCCCACTGTCCAACACTGCTAGTCAGATGGAGCACTAATGGTTGACCAGGCATGTGCCAACTGCCCGTCATAGTAGACACTGGCAGTGCCCCACCCATATCCCTTGAGCCCTCAACTTCCTCATATAAGGCAAAGGCATCCCACTGCAAACACCTAAGCCTCCTCACCTGGGGGCTTGTTCTTAGCTGAGGCAAGATGGGCCAGAAGTTCTAGTAAGTAAAAGTCCCTAGGGGCATTGCTCAGGCAATGTCAGATGGAAGATGGGAGATGAATTTCTCAGTTTTCTGACCACTCGGGTGGGACACTCTGAGGGATGTTCCATACTGTCAACTAGAGCTCCCTAAAGGACTGACCCCAGGTGCCCACTGGAGGAGCTTGCTCATTATGGCACTCCATATTGTTTTAAATTCCCTTGTCTCATTTCTCCCTGTAAAGGTTAACTTTATGTGCTGACTTGACTGGATCATGGGGTGCCCAGGTATTTGGTCAAACATTATTCTGGATATGTCTGCAAGAGCTCCTCTGGATGAGATTAACATTTGATCCGACCAAGTAAAGCAGATTGTTCTCCCTGGTGTAGGTGGGCCTCAGCCAATCAGTTGAAGGCTTAAATAGGATGAAAAGGCTGATCCTCCCTGGAATAAAGAGGATTCCTCTTGCCTGACTGCCTTTTGAGCTGGGACATCAGGGTTTTCCTGCCTTCAGACTCAAACTGAGACATCAGCTCTTCCTGGATCTTGAGCCTGCTGGCCTTTGTACTGGAAATACACCATCAGCTCTCCCAGGTCTCCAGCTTGCTGACTCACACTCCAGCTCTTGGGTCTTGTCAGCCTCCATAATCATATGTACCATTTCCTTATGATAAATTACATAAATAAATATTGTATATCATATTATAAATAAATGCATATACTGTATTATATATATCATTATATTAGAAATAAGTAAATATATTTGTATACGTATATATCCTGTTAGTTCTGTTGCTCTGGAGAACCCTAGTATACATCCATGCTCATACAGGTGATTCCCAGAGTCACTGTACAAATAACCATTTGTATGCAAATCTTCATCTCAGGGACGGTTCCCGGGGGAACCCAGCCTGTAACTCTAGTGCCTACGTACGAGAGGAAAGATTTGCTGAACCACACAGAAGGGGAAAGGAACACTACCTAAACAAAAGGTGCTAGGCTAATAAGACCACCTAAACCTACTATGGTCTGCATGGCTGAGCAGTTGGGATGAGGTGAAACACAGCTCTCAATAAGCATCAAAATGTGGAAGGTGACCGCTGGACTGACCTGATACAAGGCAGGGTATCCAGCTGCTCAAATATCCTCCTCAACTAAGGCTTCTCCATGAGGATCAGTTCCTCTCCACTGAGGCTCTCAGTGACTCCTCCAGCAAGCACATGAGCTCTGTGGCTCTGGCTCCCTGCTCTATTTCTGTTCAGTCAGACTCTAGCCTTTTCCCCCAATCTACAGCTTTGTTCTCACCCATTTGAATCCCTCACTGAGGTTGATTTTCATAGTTTCTATTTCTTAGATAGCTTTAAGGCAAAGCTGCAAACTTAAAGGCCCACATGGGGCAGATATGTAATACAAACAAATGAAGAAGCCTGGAGATAGGACAATAAGGCCTGGTGGAGGACTGTGGCAAACTGGAGGGCCCTTGCCTCATCTAAGGAGCCAGAAATGACTGCATTCTGGATGACTTGTGCAAGTGGCAACTGAGATTGCCAGACTGCCAATATTTCTAAAAGAGAAGCAGAAAATCCAGGTTTTTTAATGTAAAATACATAAAGTATCGAATGCTGGCAACTAACTTTTTAAATATAAATACTGTGTGAGCCAAAGCGGCTTTTCTGCCAGCCCTATGGTGCACGGGTCATCGTGTGGCAGTCTCGCCACCTTTTAGACTTCCCACTGCATGGGGTATATAACTGACCAGGGGCTCTAGCTGCTATGCTCCGAAATCTATATGCACCCACAGGCTGCTCCCTATGATGACTGAGTATGGCAGGGATGCTCCTTCCTGAGAGACACAGATTGCTGTCACCAAAGCT
Organism: Smutsia gigantea; assembly: GCA_032199065.1. Classification (NCBI taxonomy): domain Eukaryota; kingdom Metazoa; phylum Chordata; class Mammalia; order Pholidota; family Manidae; genus Smutsia; species Smutsia gigantea. Next base: position 193,608 of record JAVSCE010006314.1, on the reverse strand, counting down.
GGCGTAAGGACTTCCCTATGGTGATTCCACCCTAACTTTCTTCCCTCTCTCTTTCTCGAGGTCAGATTACAGTGCCATCACAGGGCTCTCCCAGCCTCTTCTGGCTCTCTCATTTTCTACCACAGACACTTCTCTTAATAAAAATAATGCAGGTTTAATATTGGAGGCTTTCTTGTTTGGAGTTTGAAGTTTGTTTCTCAGAGGAACTAGAACAACATGCCATTTTGTAAATTCTGCTTTCCACGCTCAGGCTATTTGTGTCTGATTCATCCCAGCTTCCATCCCTGGATCCTCCCCTCTACAGGGATTCCCACACCAATTGCCGCCAGGGTAATTCTTCATCCTCAAAACCCAAATCCCAGAGAACTCTGTGCAGTTGATGAACATGGCCCCTCTGCTGACTGAATGAGGGCCATGCGCCTGGCCCTGCAACTCTAGTGCCTACAAACAAGACCTTTTCTCAAAAAGAGATGATCTGAACTTTCCTACCAATGTTCCTTGAGAACAGGGAGGCTTCGAGATAGCCTGCTTATTTTTCTTTATTTTCTGAATCACTTCTCCTCAGCATCCTACCTCCTGAGCAGACACTAGGGGGGATACATTTTTGGAAAAACTCACGCAAACTCTGCCGTTGAACCTTTCGTGTCCAGCCGTGGTAGTGTGGTTATACCCCATGAGGCAGAGAAAGGATGTAGGAGGCAATTTCATCAGGCATCAACTGGCTAATTTACGGTGACCAGAAATCAGCAACATGGTAGTTGGATATGGAGACCAAAGCGCTGGACCTGAAGTCAGAAGGCCAAAACCAGGTTTACGTCCTGGATTCTTATCCACATGCTGTGTGATTACAGGCAGGTTACCTAACTGCTCTGGGTAACCACCCTATATCTATAAAAGAGGTGGTGATATCTATATTAAGCTGGTGATATCCACCTTTTAGAGTGTTTGCAAGATCCAAACTGATGGCTATGGACATGGGAGAGCTCTGAGGTGACAGAAATGTTCTAAAACTGGATTTGGGTGATAGCTGCACAGCTCCATATATTGACAACTAAAAATAATTAAACTGCACACTTACAGTGGATGAATGGTACAGTGTGTATGCTATACCTCAAAAAAGCTGTTAAAAAACAATAAAAGAATAATGATAAACTTTCTCTTAATTACCTCCTTCCCATGGCCTGCTCTCTGAGCTATTTGATTTGGCTACTGCCTAAGTGTCCTGGGATCATTGCTAACTACCCTTTGTCACTCACTCTCCTCCAGCCACAGTGCCCTCCTCTTTGTCCCAAGTTTATTCCTGTCCCAGGCCTTTGCACTTGCCCTACCCTCTGCCTGGCACCTTTCCCTGGGTCATCACCCAGTTGTTTGCTTATGATCATTCAAGTCTCAGCTCCAGTTCTCCCAGACGCCTTCCCTGTCCACTCCACTAAGGTCACCCTCATGCACCACTTCAGATATTTTCCAGCACAGTGTGGACACTGTTGGCTTACTGAGAGCACTTCCTACTCTTCAAAATCTTTGTACATTTACTTATTTATTGTTTGTCTCCCTGTTACGTGAGTTCTAAAATGCAAGGAATATGTCTGTGTTGTCAGCTCTTAGACTAGTACCTAACACATAATGGGAGCTCAGTAGATATTTGCTGAATGAATATCAAGAAAATACATGAATTTGATGTGCTAACAGCCCAATATTTCTTAAGCTCAGTTTCATCATCTGTAATGTAGAGACACCATCACCTGCCTCCTAAGAGGTGATGTGAAAATTAAATCAGCTATTCAGGGACTCCATAAATGCCAACCATCCTTCCTCCCAAACTTTCCCCCTTCCTTCCTTTCTCCCTATGACTAAAACAATCACAATCACAAACAATCCTTTAAATTGAGATCAGAAGCAAAAATTTCGACATACTCAACCAATTGTCAATATAGGCTGATTAAATCTGCTATTGTAGATTCTGTACCTGATCCCCAGGGGCAGCTGAGACATCATGACCAGAAATAACAGTCAAGGCAGGCACACCCCAATCTCAAATTCCAAGGCAAGAACCTGACAAAACCTTGCAAGCATCTAATTTCAACTAGTGGTGTTCAAACCTGCTTTACTAAAATGACTTTTTCCACACTGAGAACAATTACCCTTGACATGCAACAGAAGCTGAAATCCTAAAGGAGAGCTGGAAGGCAAGAAGAGTGTCCTGTCTGTTGAGCGCCTGCTACTTGCAAATCACAAGACGAGACACTCAGAAAGTCCAGCCCCTTTTATTATACAGATAGGAAGGCTGAGTTCCCAGAGAGGGTAAGTAACTGATGAAAGTCCCACAGCCAGTTTGCACAGAGCCAGGAATAGACACCAGCTCTTCTGATTCCCTAGGTGACGTTCTTTCTAATACTCTAGGATGGCTACAAACACAGCCATTACTTTTGCCCCATCAGTATCCATTCTCCCTTGATGGTAACAGCATTTCTGTTTGGTGAGCAGCAGAGGGCAGGGACAATCCTTCCTTCAGTGCTCAGACATGTAGTTTGAGTAGAACTAACACTATCTCCTGGCAGTGAGGTTGAGCCCATGACCAGGACTAACCAGTCACCATCTTCTACTTCCAAAGCCACAATAATTGGTTCAGAGATGGGCACATGACTCATAAAGTCCAATGAGAATTAGGCCCAGGGCTTCTGTCAAGACTCTTGGCAATGATGAGGTCTTTTCCCCTGGGGTTACTAAGCTGGTAAGAGGTATGTCAGGAGCTACTGATGACATAGGAAAGAGTCTGAGAATGAAGCCAACATGAATGAAAACAGAGCTGAGAGTTAGACATCAAAGAGATTCTAAAGTACAGCATTTAAGCACCTGGATCCAGCCATATTTGAAGTCCAGGTCTATTTGTGGACTTTGAAGTTGTGTGGAACAATAACAAGATGTCATTGAAAGAGTTTGGCCAATATACCACCTCACCTCTCATCCAATTTCATGGAATATAAGACATTATCAAATAAAATTTACAAACAGCATTGATGCAAAAACCTTGCTATTTTAAAAAAGGATTCTTTCACTATGTGGCCTACAGAAATTCCTAATCAACTCTGGGCTTCGGATTTTTTCTCTCTCAAATGTTCATACACAATATATTCTGCTTACTTGGGGGGGACGTCAGATTACCTTATCCAGGAATGTACGAAGAAAGGTATAAAATGTCATTGTTTCCTAAGAAATTCCAGTACATAAGTCCGGGAGCAAATTAACAAGAGTTCTAGGGTCAGACTGATGGATTCAGATTCAGCCAACATCACTCACTGGCTGTGTGACCTCGGAACAGTCCCCTAACCTCTCTAGCCCTCAGTTTCCTCATCTGTAATAGGAAGACCCCAATCAAATCTATGGCATCTTTTAACTGTAGAAGTAATAGATATATAAATGCTTAGTGCGGTATCTGGCACAGCATAAACATGCAAAATATGTGTGATATGTTTGTTATTGATACTAGAATAAATGTTGATGATACTATAATAAATGTTGGCAATGTTGTTACTGTTAAACCTTGTACTCTATTCCCAACACAACCTCCTCTAGCCAGTGGAAGAGTCCACCCTTAATCCAAGCTCCCTTAGCAGACCCAGCTAGATGGCTCATCAAGGAAATGATTTAACTTCTTCTCCAATCAGGACAACTTTAAAGAAGGGAAATAAAACAATCAACCCAGCTTCAACTGCCATTCAGGGATGCTCCGTTACCACACTTCTACACATCAAATATGAATTACTTTAATTGCCCCATAAGAACACACTGTTGAAATATTTGACTTGCCCAGAACTAATTGTTTGTCAAAAACGTATTTTGCAGTCAGGCAAATCGCTTAATTGGACACCTAATTTAACTGAAACCTCTTTCTTTCCTGCTTATTTTGTGCTTTCTTCCCTTGTTTCTGCCAAATTGTGAATGCTGGGCACTGGTCTCAAAAATAATTTATCTTGGTTGTTTTTTTCCTATTATAAAAGTAGTACATGCTCATTATAGAACAAAAAAAAATTTTTAATGCAAAGGGGAAAAAAAAAATAATTGCCTCTTGACTCACTGCCCAGAGAAAGAATATCAAGAGTTTAGCAAATTTCTTCACAATTGTTTTCCATAATATTGTTCTACATAATTAAAAAAAACATATACTTAATTTTGTAGCCTAAACTTTCTGCTTTATATTTTAAAATAAGCATTCCCACTTGCCATTCGAAGATTTTCAGAACATTTTTAGAAACAGCAGACTATTTCCAAAATCAGTCTGCTTACCTTCCCACCTCATGTGGACCTTTTGGTTTTTTATGAATAAAATTTTGCTCATGTTTCAGATATATTTTCTTTAGGAAAGATTATCTTTATTGGGAAACAATTCTCCATGCATCTCTCACATTTTTGCACATCGCATATCAGCTTCTATTCTCAAATATCTTTAAGAGGATGTTTGCATAGCTAACAGCATTGGAAGATAGATATAACAGTGCAGAAAGCAGATTTGTTTGCTGACCATAATTAGAAAGATAATGCTTCCCTCCAAGGCAAAGTTTGGGCAGCCCCTTTGTGAAAACATTGGGATTCCCCTGCTGTGGTGCAAACCCACCCTGCACAAAGCATCCACCTGGGTCCACCTTCATGCCTGAGGGACTTTGGGGCCCAGGGGAACTGACACAAAACATAAAGCACGTGCTTCCCGCTGTGCCATGAAGAAATCAGGTCCTTTGTCTCCCGCCTACTCTCCTGTCTTCTGCTCGCATCCATGACTGTGGCAGGATAACTTGCTAGCTTGCATGTAGGGTGGTATCTCAGACCCTTCATAGTTCTTGACACTCTACAAGTGAACTTGATGGTTCAAGGGGCATGAAGAATTGCTAAGACTCTCAATTCCTATTTCCAATTAGCTCTCCAAACTTAAATGGGAATCACTGCCTGAAATTCATCTTGTCTCTGGGCACAGACCTGCTGCCTGGCTTGAGTTCCAGGTGGCCTTTCACCTGGAGCCCACATCAGGTTCAGCCACCACTCCTACTGTCCTAAGAGGTTGTTTTCCTCACTATGCAGGTCCCTCAGTCAAGATGACTTTCTTTTCTGGATCACTCTTTTGTAGAACAGAAAGTAGGTGTGAAGCTCAGAATGAAAGGGAAAAGGGGGAAATTTGTTTAATTTCTACTGAGTTCTAGGCAGAGAATATTTAGATGACACAGGAGGCATTCGTTATTTTTATCCCTGCCCTAAGTGCTTTAATGGAATCTGCAATTTAGTCCCTGACCTGGCCACGTGGGGGACCTTCCCTGGGATTTTTCACATTGTAACCACGTGAGATCTCCCATTCTGAAACAGGTAAAGTTGTTGGAGTTATGGTTCTAGCCAAGTATGGAAAAGCAATCTTTGGGGAAAAAAGAACATCACAGTGAAAACAGATATGAGAGGCATGAGGAATGGCTTACTGGGTGCCTCCAGTTGCCCCTCCTGCTCAACTGCACCCTTGCCCTCCCTGGCTTTGGTTATTGGAATCAATAAATCCCCCCTTTTATTGCCTAACTTACTTCCGATGTGTTTCTGTCCTTTGCAACCAAAATGATCCTGTTGAAAGTAGCTAGCTTTCAGTGAGTATTTAATCTGCTATGGCCACTAATCCACCTAATCCTCTCCACAATGTAGGAAGTAAGGTCCTTGTATTAACACCAAATTTTCAAAAGGGGAAACTGAGGTTAGTAAAATGAAATGACTTACCCAGAGTCACTCAGCTAAGAAGAGGCAGAGTCAAAATGTGAACCCATACCCCAGTCTCTTCATACTTTGTTACAACACAGACATATTATCTTTTTTCATAGTACTAGGGAAGATGAGAATTGAGGACTGAAGGAAGAGCAGGAGCTCAGGTGAGCACTTATCAGGTCACCTATCACAAGGCAAAAAGTATGGGGAATGGTGGCCCTATCCAAATCCTACCACCTCCTGATGGCAGGGCCACTGCGTGTGTGTGTGTGTGTGTGTGTGTGTGTGTGTGTGTGTGTCAGAAGCACAAGATGGCAAACCCTGTGTGTGTGTGTGTGTGTGTGTGTGTCAGAAGCACAAGATGGCAAACCTGGGCATCAGGCAAGGTGATGGGGGGAAAGGTAGGGACAGAATATTTCATGATCGGGGATATGGTTCTATATTGTCTCAGAGGGGGCGACCTAAATCTCCAAGCTCACCTGAAAGGAAAATTAAGCGAGGTTCTTGAGTACTCAACTTGGATCTCACACACACCAACACGCGCACACCCTTCTTCTCGGTAGTGAGAGGAGAACTCTGCTGTCACTTCTCCAGACAGCAGAGGTGAAGTTACCACGCAGCTAATATACTCCCGGGCCTTTCTCTTGCATGGCTCCCTTTACATGCCGGACTTTGGAGGGCTCTAAGTGGGAAGGGAAAGTCGGGCTTCAAGAATAAAACACCTTTAGGTTCACACTTCTGATTAATTACCTACAGAGATCTCAGAATGGAAGGTAAATATCCAAAGGCTCCAGAAATTTGTTTTATTTTCTCATTTCAAATAAATATTCCCTTTTGTGCCCAATTTTATATTCACAATTCTTCCTCAAGAGAGATACCCAAATTGTATAAGCTTCAGGCCCAAGAAAACCTGGATCTAGTTTTGTCAAAGTGATATATTTTTTATGACATCTATAAGAGACCAGGTTATTTCTCAACATCTTAGACAGGTTCTATTTTGAATATCCCATTGTCTAACTTTAAAGATTTTAGGGGAAGATAAGTCTTGATAAGAGCCATAGATGCTCCAGGTTAGATGGACTAGGGGATATGTCCTAAAACAATCAATCACACTAATGGCAAGAACAAAAGGTAAGTCTGTATGCAGATGTCATGGCCCTCAAGCTCGACAGTCTGTCAATTCCCCAGCAATAAGTGGACAGTGGAGAAGAATTAAAACCCATCACTGTTTGCTTACAGAGTTTACTTAATTAAGCCACACTATCCTTAATTGATAGACACAGATTTTTTTAAATAGTCAAAGTAATCTACACTCTCCTACATAATAATAAAAGTAATAGTTAACATTCATCAACATTTACTATGCTACACCCTTAACACAGGTGTCCTATTTTAATACTCAAAGTAACCCCATAAAATAGTTGTGATGGCTCAATTTATTGGCAAGAATATAGAGTAAGGCTCAGAGAGGTTAAAGAGTTTACCTAAAGTCACACAGCTAGTGAATGAAAAGTCAAACTCAATCCCTCTGATTTTAAAGTCTGTGATTTTTCCTCTATCACCATTCTCTCTAAACTCAATGCCCACTTCCTATGTACCTAATGGCTTGTATCTGAAAGGACCAAACTAACACCATGACAGGCCCCAGAAAGCCTCAGAAATCAGAGGGCCTGAGTTTCAGTTTCCCCAAAACCACCTGAAAGAATAGGAAAATTTTAAGTAGGCTCTGACCCTTGGCCTGAGTCATAAAAACCAGCCTGAACACAATGACACAATAGCTTGCAAACCCGTGCCTAGGTAATCTTTCCCAAACTGATAGACCTTAAAGACAAAGCCCTGTGAGACCCTAATTGAAATATTTTTGCTATCGAATCATCAGCAGACCTCCCCCTCACCTCCCCCTGGTTGTGGTCCCTTTTCCTTTAAAACCTCCTGTGATTTCTGCTCGGGGTCGGACTCCTCTGCTCCTGCGTGAGTTATGAGTCTTGACCCCAGCGCGCTGGTGGAATCAATAAACCTCTTGCTGTTTGCATCAAGACCGGTCTCTTGTGAGTATTTGGGTCACCGTCCATCCCGGGGCTGAGCAGGGCCTGTTTTCTGGGCCTTACATTTGGGGGCTCGTCCGGGATCTGCGGCCACCCTATTCTCCAGAGACCCACTTGGAGGTAAGCAAAGGATCCTTAAGTTTCTGTGTGCGCCGGCGCCTGTTTGTTCTGTCAGGTATCTGGGTCTGTGAAAAGCGCTTTCAGTTTGGCAGCCGCTTGCCGCTCCCGTAAGGAAACAGAAAGCTGTGGTAAGGCAGACGTGCCAGGGGCCACAAGCTGCAACCCTGGGGGACGCCCCTGGGTGTGAAACGGGGGATTTTTCTGCCCGTCTGTTGGAAGGGGAAAGGGTCCAGTTTGAGCGGATTCAATGGAGGGACCCTCCCCCGTCTGAATACCTCTCATGTCTGTGGAAAACGAGAGGAGGAAAGTGTTTGTTGGCGTCTTTTGTCGTTTTGTGGCTTGCTGTTTTTGTGTATTTAGAAACGACCAAAATGGGACAGACTGTGACAACCCCTTTGTCTCTGACTTTGGACTGCTGGACGGACGTCAAGAATAGGGCCCATGACTTGTCTGTAGAAGTTAGAAAAAGACAATGGCAGACCCTCTGCTCGACTGAATGGCCGGCCTTCAATGTAGGTTGGCCTCCTGAGGGTAGTTTTAACAGAGAATTAATTTTTGCAGTTAAGAATCTTGTTTTTCAGCCAAGACCCGATTCTCACCCTGACCACCAACCCTACATCATGTAACCAATAAGGAAAACTGCTGTTTTGATTGTTTCCTTTCATCATGTACTTCTTTGTCCATATTGTGTAAAAGTAATTTCTCATAACAAAAGCTGTCTTCCTCTCTTCTCTGAGTATTAAAGTGAACAACTGAGCAGTAGAGGGTTTGGACTTGTATCCCTGCCATCCCTGGCAGCCCCTGCAGCAGAAGATGGCAGAGGTGTTACAGCTACAGAAGATGGGGGTGGGAGGGAGGAATCCAAGTGATCCTGGCCTCAGAAATTCAGGCCTGCCTGTATTCATTTACAGGGAGATTTTTTTAAATGGAAGAATCTCATTTCAGAGTATGGGGAAAGGTCTGTTGTTAATTTATTGTTAACTTTTTGAAATTGGATTACAAAATGTCTGCTCCTTCAGCTTGGGCTGGACAGTTGATTTAATAAACTAGGCAGCTTCTTGTATACTTAGGCAATAAGCTTTCTTAACAGGCAAAGCTTCTCTTGTAAGAACTGGAAGCATTTGCTTTTTTTCAGTTCGTATCCAGTGTTTTTTAAAGGGGCCAAAGATTGACTTTGCACTGTATTTTTCCACTGCAGTTAATGGGCCACTGATTCCCCCCACACCCAAGTTTTCAAGCCTCTCTCCTTCCCTCCCTCTCTCTGTTTCTCTCTTTGGAAATGTACTTGATTTGAGAGACTGCACTGTTTCTGCAGGGTGGGGGAGTCAGCATGGAGCAGGTATGTAAGGCCAGCAATACACTTTCAGCAAGGCTCCCTCACTTGCACTCTCCTGTAAGTCAGTAAATTGTTATATATTACCCCTTCCTCCCATAAGTCTTTTTAAAATGTGGATAGATGGGACCCTACTGAAATTGTGTATCATACTATGGGTAATATCTTTTTCATATACTTATTAAAGTGTGAAGTTGTTTTGCTTGTACCATTCCAGTTTTGAGCTGCAATAGTTCATTGTTGTAACTGAAGAAAAGATTTCTTCATAAATAACTTTAAAGATGAACACATACAACTGAATATAGAAAATCTTTCAATAATTGTAATTATAAGGGAGAAACTGATGTTTACTTTGATCTTTAAAATTGTGGCACCTCTTAACCTTTTAGTAACTTTATTTCTGTATTGCTTTGATATTTTATGAGATTAGCTTTGAGAAATAGTCTTGATTTTTAAACCAAAGATTTTCTAAAACCTTAAGGTCTAGTCTAAACCAATTTAAACTTAATCTGGTTATCTAATCAAAGAAAATTTTTTTCCATTTTTAAATTGCTATTTTTTAAAAGCTTTTAATTACCCATTTTATAAACTTTATATTCATATTTGTCTGAAGTTCTTATTTTTCCAGTATGTCTAAACCAAAGTTTCAAGTGTTGGTACTAAATAGAAGCAGAACTGCAGGAACCCCAAAACCTAAAATATATCCTGAAGTAGAATTCCCTCCCGAATGGCCGGAACCTTACCCTCCCCCGTATTATCTTGAACAGGCGGCAGAACCTGCTCCAGCCCCTGAGCCACAACCTGCTCAGCCGGTAGTGCAAGAAAGGGAAGAAGAAGGGCCCAATGCTCCCCCTATACCAGCAGCAGCGGGGGGCCCAGCGGCGGGTACCCGAAGTCGTAGAGGGGCCCCTCCTGGGGATGGGCCGGATTCTACTGTAACCCTCCCACTTAGAGTTTATGGCCCTCCCGTGCCGCCCCCCGGAGTCCAACCCATGCAGTATTGGCCATTTTCTTCTGCAGGTGTATATAATTGGAAGGCTAATCATGCTTCCTTTTCAGAAAATCCTGTAGGACTTACTGGATTAATAGAGTCTCTCATGTTCTCCCACCAACCCACTTGGGATGATTGCCAGCAACTGTTGCAGTCTCTTTTCACCACAAAAGAGAGAGAGAGAATCCTGTTGGAAGCCCCGAAAAATGTTTTAGGAGACAATGGGCAACCCTCCCAACTTCCCCATGTGATAGATGCTGGATTCCCGCTGACTCAACCCAACTGGGACTTCAACACTCCGGAAAGTAGGGAGAGGTTGACTGTCTACCGCCGGGCTCTGGTGGCAGGTCTCAAGGGGGCTGCGCGACGGCCCACTAATCTGGCTAAGGTAAGAGAAATTCTTCAGGGGCCCACTGAACCGCCTTCAGTTTTTCTTGAGCGCCTTATGGAGGCTTATAGACGCTATACTCCTTTTGATCCCACCTCTGAGGGACAGCGGGCAGCCGTAGCTATGGCATTTATAGGGCAATCAGCTTCTGATATCAAAAAGAAGCTGCAGCGCCTTGAAGGATTGCAGAATTTTACTTTACAGGACCTAGTGAAGGAGGCTGAGAAAGTGTATCACAAAAGAGAGAGAGGAAGAGAAAGAAGAAAGGCAGAAGAGAGAGAGAGAGGAAAGGGAGGATAGAAGAGACAGAAGACAGGAGAAAAACTTATCTAGAATTTTGGCCACAGTGGTAGTGGAGGAGAGAGAAAGAGGATTTCAAGGGCCTAGGCAGGTAGGGAACCTGAGCAACAGGGGCCAGAAGACAACGAGAAGCATGGGCAGACCACCCCTTGACAAAGATCAATGTGCCTACTGCAAGGAGAGAGGGCACTGGGCCCGAGAGTGCCCGAAGAGGAGGGGCAGAAACCCAAAAGTGTTAACCCTAGATGAAGAAGATTAGAGGGGACGGGGCTCGGATCCCCTCCCCGAGCCCAGGGTAACCTTACAGGTGGAGGGGCGACCAGTGGACTTTCTGGTCGATACCGGGGCAGAACACTCTGTATACTAGAACCCTTGGGAAAATTGAAAGACAAAAAGTCCCTAGTCCTGGGCACCAAAAAGCCACAGATATGATAGCTCTAAGAAATCAGTTAGCTGATCAGACAGCAAAAAAAGCTGCCCACGGAACCCCAATATTGCCAGCAATGTGTGACTATGAAACAAAGACCAGCCCTGAGGGATTTCAGTACACTAAAGATGATTACCAAATCATGAATCGCCTAGGGTATACTATAGAAACGCCTCAAGGATTAAGAAAGACAGGGGATGGGAAAATCATATTCCCCCAGAGAGAGGCTAAAGAATACGTGAGACAGCGACACCGGCTCACCCATCTGGGGACCAAACACCTGAAGAAAACAGTAAAATCATCCCCTTACTATGTAATTGGACTTCCTAAAGTTGTCAATGCTATAGTTAAACATTGTATCCCTTGTGCCATGACGAATGCAGGCTCCAACCAATGCCCCCCTGGACAAAGATTGCGGGGTGATCGACCTGGAGCCTACTGGGAAGTAGACTTAACTGAAATAAAACCTGCCAGATATGGGAATAAATATCTACTAGTTTTTATAGATACTTTCACAGGATGTGTAGAAGCATACCCAACTAAGGCAGAAACTGCCAACATTGTGGCCAAGAAGATTCTAGAAGAAATTTTCCCAGGTTTGGAATCCCTAAGGTACTCGGATCTGACAACGGGCCCGCCTTCGTTGCTCAGGTAAGTCAGGGACTGGCCAAACAAATGGGGTTTGATTGGAGATTACATTGTGCATATAGACCCCAAAGCTCAGGACAGGTAGAGAGGATGAATAGAACTCTAAAAGAGACCTTGACTAAATTAGCCTTAGAGACCAGCGGGAATGACTGGACAGCTCTCCTTCCCTTTGCCCTGTTCCAGGTAAGAAACACCCCAGGGCGATTTAGACTGACCCCCTATGAGCTTTTATGTGGAGGACCCCCCCCTTGTGGAAGCAGGAGGAATACATAACCCTGATGTTGCTTTTTCTCAATCCTTGTTCGTCCGCCTAAAAGCCCTAAAAGTAGTTCGCCAGCAGGCATGGGAACAACTAAAAGAGGCCTACTCCACTGAGACCACCATTGTCCCTCACCGGTTCCAAGTGGGAGACGCTGTCTACGTACGCAGACACCGTGTTGGGAATCTCGAGCCTCGGTGGAAAGGACCCTACCTAGTCCTGCTGACAACTCCCACTGCAGTGAAGGTCGAAGGAATAGCCACCTGGATCCATGCCTCCCACCTAAAAGCTGCACCAAAGGCAGAAGAAGATGAGTCCTGGCACGTGGAAAAGACTGATAATCCTCTTAAGCTTCACTTACGCCGTCTCGGAGTAGCAGCTGGAGTAAGTACTGGAACTGCAGCTTTGATACAAGGGCCTCAGCACTTCCAGATGTTGAGAGCCGCAATGGATGAGGACTTACGAGCCTTAGAACAATCTATCTCCAAACTAGAAGAATCCCTGACTTCTTTGTCTGAAGTAGTATTGCAGAATAGGAGAGGGCTAGATTTGTTGTTTTTGAAGGATGGTGGACTGTGTGCTGCATTGAGGGAAGAATGCTGCTTCTATGTAGATCATTCTGCAACTATAAAAGACTCCATGTCTAAGCTGAGGGAAAGGTTAGATAAACGCCTGCGGGAACGAGAATCTCAACAAGGATGATTTGAAGGATGGTTTAGTAAATCTCCCTGGTTTACTACTTTAATATCTTCCCTTTTAGGACCTATTCTGATTCTGCTTCTGTTACTCACTATTGGCCCTTGCATTCTGAACAGATTAGTAACTTTTATTAGAGAACGGATTGGTGCAGTACAAATTTTAATGTTAAGACAACATTACCAGTCCGTACCTGATTCTGAAAAAGAATTTTATGATAATACAGAATTCTAGTTCTATGATTAGAACTATGCATAAGAAGAAGTGGGGAATGAAAGGACCAAACTAACGCCATGACAGGCCCCAGAAAGCCTCAGAAATCAGAGGGCCTGAGTTTCAGTTTCCCCAAAACCACCTGAAAGAATAGGAAAATTTTAAGTAGGCTCTGACCCTTGGCCTGAGTCATAAAAACCAGCCTGAACACAATGACACAATAGCTTGCAAACCCGTGCCTAGGTAATCTTTCCCAAACTGATAGACCTTAAAGACAAAGCCCTGTGAGACCCTAATTGAAATATTTTTGCTATCGAATCATCAGCAGACCTCCCCCTCGCCCCCCCCCCCCTGGTTGTGGTCCATTTTCCTTTAAAACCTCCTGTGATTTCTGCTCGGGGTTGGACTCCTCTGCTCCTGCGTGAGTTATGAGTCTTGACCCCAGCGCGCTGGTGGAATCAATAAACCTCTTGCTGTTTGCATCAAGACCGGTCTCTTGTGAGTATTTGGGTCGCCGTCCATCCCGGGGCTGAGCAGGGCCTGTTTTCTGGGCCTTACAGTATCCAGGATGGGCGAGGCTGTGCTTCAGTAACAAACAACCCCTGAATCACAGTAACTTTATTTCTCACTCTCACTATATGTCCATTACAGGGCAGATGGAGGCTCTGCTCAGTGCAGCCCTCACTCCTGGAGCCAGGCACAGAGCACCCATTAGCTGGAATACTGCAAGTATCCGCAGCCGAGAAAAGAGAGTATGGCAGCTCACATATAGGCTCTTAAAGCTTCCACCTAAAAATGACAACCATCACTTCTGTGCCTATGTCACCAGCCAAAGTAAGTCACATGGTAATGTCCAGCTCTGGCAGGGAGTGGGGGATCCTACATGCAGCCAGAAGACAAACCACTTGGCGAACAGCATTAATGACTACACTAGGGCTTAAAAGACTTCACCACATTTTATTCCCACCCAGATAACATCACATCGATGCCTTAGTATCTGACTCCCCATCACAAAGGTGGAAAGGGGAGACACATAACCTACCTATAGTTTTCCAGAAAGACTTGTTAAAAAATCTGGGTTTGGAGTGTTTTCCTTCCAAATGTTTCCCATTTGTCAGACCCTGTTGGTCCAGCAGATAATTCTGTCAATACCTCTCAAAGCCCGGGCTGAGATTTATCTATCCATGATCCTCAACTTCCTCAATCAGAAGAAAAATGATTTTAGAAATACGTCCCACTTCATTTCCTTGAGCATGACCCATCCTGACCCTCCAATATTCCCCTGGTCAGAGCTAAATATGCTGAATCCTGAAGATGGAAGATGCCAGCGCCCAAAGTTAATGGGACACAGAAGACAAAGGCTTCCCAAATAAATATCACAATTAGTTACTGAACACTCCGTATCTGGCAAGTTATATCATTATACCCTTGTTTATTCCCTCAGTCAACAACTATTTACTGAATTAATATAGCACTGTAGTTGTAAGCATGACTCTGAAGCAAGAAGGACTTGGTTCAAACCCCAGCTCCCCTGCTTATTAGCTATATGATTTCTCAGTACTTCAGTTTCTGTAACTTGAAAAATGAGGAACATAATTAATAGCTATCTACTTCATTAGGTTGAGAGGATTAAATGAATTAGTATGTATAGATCACTTGGGAGATTGCTATCTCCTTACGAAGTGCTATGTAAATATTTGTTGTTATTATTACCATGTGCCAGGCCCTGTTCTATACAGTGGAAAATATAGCAGTGAACAGAACAGAGAAGGCCCCTCTCCTTATGGAGCTTATATTCTACTAAAAAGAGAGAGACTTTATTAGCAAGCAACCCGATTCAGCCATGTCTGAAGCTAATTTCTTCATCCTTGAACTTTCTGGTTTCCAGAAGCATAGAGTTCTTCTTTTCCAATTTCCTGAAGCATTAGGGCCAGTTTCAGCCGAGTTTCTCTCACTTGTGGACAAGGATCCTGACTAACACAAGGCCCCAAAGCCTAAGCTCTTTCCACCCTGAATTTCAGCCTCTTTTCAACTGAGGATCTATTAGTTTGCACCTAATACCATTAGTGTATCAAATCTGTTAAACTACCTGATGATGAGACCTTGAATATTCAAACCAGACTTTAAACAGTGTTAGAAACTATAAACAGTAAATTATAATAAGCATGAAATGGAGGCATGATGTGGATCATTACACAAGAGAGCAATAAAATCTGTTCTGGCACCTACCAATTTTATGGAAACCATGACTGTGTTTTAAAATCAGGTTTTTTAAATAAAGAATAACTGACTAAGTAAATTAGATTTCTTCATGTTTTATCTAATTAATCCAGCCCTTAACATAAGAAGGACAACTTCTTAATTGCCACCTAATTTCATCAATATAATTCATTTGTCTCACTCATGAGAGGCCCCACCACTTCCAAAAGATGTCTGCAACGTGGAAGGCAAAGATCAGGAAGACACGAGAGGCAGTGAGTATAAGTGAAAATCATGTGGATTTGGAGTCTGACAGTCCTGGTTTTAATCACTTATTAGTTGTATGCCTTAGTTTTCATTTCCCCAGACACAGACCATGAGACAAGAATCCAAGTGCAAGTGGTTCATTTGGGAGATAAATGAAACATGGTACAGGAAACAGGAGACAGGTGAGAGAAGGCAGCCAACAGAAGGTGAAGAATCCAGCAAGTTGCCACTTGGGACCAATGGAGCTTCATCCTGATGGGAAACCCTGCGTGACAGTGTGGGACACATGCAGTCATGTGCTGAGGAATGTTTAATGACTGCCTCTCCAGAAAAATGTCAAGAGCTCTGATTTGTAGGGCTTGACCATTTGCATAGTGTAAATACTCCCACTGTAGTTGATTGCAAACTATCAATATGATGACAATGGCCCTCAATGAACAAGGCACTGGGGAAAGATGCACACAACTGGCCCATGCACACTGTAAGAACGCCTCATAATTATCTCAGTCAAGGGTGACAGAGCAGGGGTAGCCATCCACCAGCACTCAATATATCCCTGACAGAGGGATACTTTAGGGGGAGGGGGAAGATGTGAATTCTCCCAGCACCTCTACACTGTCCTATGGGTGGGCAAAGAAGTTGACAACCACACACCTCAAAAAACAAAAAGCAAATAATTCAATTATAAAATGGGCAGAGGACGTGAATAGACACTTCTCCAAAGAAGAAATTCTGATGGCCAACAGGCACATGAAAAGATACTTCACATTGCTAGTCATCAAAGAAGTGCAAAGTAAAACCACAATGAGATATCACCTCACACCAGTGAGGATGGCCAACATCCAAAACACAAACAACAAATGTTGGCGAGGATGTGGAGAAAAGGGAACCCTCCTACACTGCTGGTGGGACTGCAAATTAGTTCAACCATTGTGGAAAGCAGTATGGAGGTTCCTCAAAAAACTCAAAATAGAAATACCATTTGACCCAGGAATTCCACTCCTAGGAATTTACCCTAAGAATGCAGCAGCCCAATTTGAAAAGACAGATGCACCCCTATGTTTATCGCAGCACTATTTACAATAGCCAAGAAATGGAAGCAACCTAAGTGTCCATCAGTAGATGAATGGATAAAGAAGAGGTGGTACATATACACAATGGAATATTATACAGCCATAAGAAGAAAACAAATCTACCATTTGCAACAACATGGATGGAGCTAGAGGGTATTATGCTCAGTGAAATAAGCCAAGCCGAAAAAGACAAGTATCAAATGATCTCACTCATATGTGGAGTATGAGAACAAAGAAAAAAACTGAAGGAACGAAAGAGCAGCAGACTCACAGAACCCAAGAATGGCCTAATAGTTACCAAAGGGAAAGGAACTGAGGAGGATGGGTGGGAAGGGAGGGACAAGGGGGAAATAGGAGCATTACGATTAGCAGATGTAATGTTGGGGGGGCACGGGGAGGGCTGTACAACTCAGAGAAGACAAGTAGTGACTCTATAGCATCTCACTACGCTGATGGACAGTGACTGTAATGGGGTTGGTGGGGGGACCTGATGAAGGGGTAGTTTAATAACCATAATATTGCACATGTAATTGTAGATTAATGATACCAAAATAAATTATTAAAAAAAAAAAGTTGACAACCAGAGAAAGTCCTCAGGATGAGAAACACAAATAAACTAGGCTGAGCCAGCGGACCCTTAGGAGGTAAGGGGTAGGAGATACGGGGTGGTGGCTCTGAAAGCATCAGCAACCTGTGTAACTATGAAAGAGCTGTTTCACCTCTCTGTGTCCCTAGAACTTGTCTGTAAAATGAGAAATCATTAAATCTTTCAGCAAACTTCTATGGGGCACTTATTATGTGACAGGTACTACAATGGCCCCTGGGGATTTGATCTTGAATGACACGCACAACATCACTGTTATGGAAATTACATCGCAGTGGGAAAATAGGCCCTAACCATGCAAACCAAGAAGTTACAAAGATCATTTCAGTTAGAGAGGGTGATAGGGTAGTTAACTTGGAAGGGGCATGAGTGGGAAAACCCCCTGAAAGGGCAACATTTAGGGTAAGACCCAACAGAGAAGAATAAGTGTGTCATGCTGTGGGTAAAACTACATTATGTCTAGAATCTCTCACTTGGCCCTAGGGCATCTCCATATCAGTAGGCGTTTCCAAGGGGTGAAGAGAAGTAGTCCATCTCCATATCAATAGGTTATTACAAGGGTGGTGGGAGTGAGGGTACATCTGGACCAGAGAGGTTTGGTGGGGCCCCTTCTTGTAGCAGGGTTCCAAGAGACAGAGGCAAGCAGGAGCAGAAGTGGACAACTGCTTGTAAGCAATAAACAGATTTCTCCCACTTTATTTCTCCCTTTGACTGATTTTGGCTTCAAAGGTAATTTGCCCCAAGGCTGGGAACTTAACTTTCCCCCCTGAGTTACACCTGGGGGTAGTCAGCAGGGCCTCTGAACCTGAAATCTGTCTTCGTGGGTGTGATGCTTGGGTGGGCTGCCCCTAGCAATGGGGAGCCCCCAGTGGCTGCAGCGGTAGAGGGTGCGGCTTCACCCAGGAGCCCCCATCCATGGGGCTTCCACTTGGGGAGCCCCTAGTGGGGAACTGCTCTAGGGTAAAAGCACCTCCTAACTGGGTGGGCACTTCCCCAGAATTGGGGAATGGTGGAGACACCAGAAGCTGTGGAATTAGCTCTCCATGAGACAGAAGGCTGCTTAGAGGCCCTGAGTGGCCATGTAGCAGCTGGGATTGTGGGATATTTGTTTCTCAAGATAGTAGAAAGGGTTATCAAGAAAAGAAATTTCAGCAGGAGAGAGAAACACTTCGGTGTCACCTGGAAGAGCTGGGTGATAACCTACAGGATGCTCTTATGAAAGAGAGTTATTGAGAAGATGGGTCGTGCTCCTGGAAGACATGTTAGTAGAGACGGAGGCAGCAGCAGGAGAATCTGTGTTGCAGGAGGCCATGTGGGAGGGGAAGGAAGGAGCGGTGCCTTCAGCCCCAGAGATGTTGGGGGAAGATGAGGGAGTTGTGCAGAGGGCAAAACTGTTGCTGAGGCCACCGCCTTCCCCAGAGGCACTAGCTCCTCTGTATTAAAGGCCCACCCGGTTGTAATTAAGAAAGTAAAAACACAACAACCTCAGGCTCCTCAAGGGGAGGAGCAGTCCCCTCCCCAGGTTGTGGGGCACTCCATGCTCTGCCCCATACCAAGGATGAGCTGGTGGACATGAGCGTCTGGTTTTCGCAGAAGCCGTCGGAACCTCTGCCTACATGGCTTTTGCATCTCTGGGATATGGGGGTAGAAAACATTGTTATGTCACGTTCTGAAATAGGTAGACTGGCTTCCCTGACAACTTACCCTTCTTTCTGGCAGCAACTGCAAAGTTTCTGTCGCACCTCGGAATCAGGCACTTCTGGATTGGCTGACAGCAGCCATCAGGGCAGTTTGGCCTAATCAGGGTGATGTAATACTTACCCACTAGCTGGAAAATGTACGCACAGCTCCAGCAGGTGATACAGGAGCTGGGCATGA
This sequence comes from Smutsia gigantea, assembly GCA_032199065.1. Taxonomy (NCBI): domain Eukaryota; kingdom Metazoa; phylum Chordata; class Mammalia; order Pholidota; family Manidae; genus Smutsia; species Smutsia gigantea. The sequence goes on along the minus strand of JAVSCE010006314.1, from coordinate 174,440 downwards.
AAAATATCATCTATAATATGGCCCCCCAAGGCCCCAATGAGGAGTTGTTCACCATAGGAATGAGAAATCTGGAACTCGATACAGCACCCCCATCTCTCTTTGGGTCCCTAGTGACTATTCTTGCCACCCACCCAGGGCAATCCGTAAGTGAGGCTACTTACACTTTAGCAGATCTGGGGGAGGTGAAACAATAAGATCACGGAAGGAAGTATGGGCTACGACTGAAAGGAGAGGTGTAAAGGGCCCCATGACGTGGGTTCATTTGATAAAGGCTGGGGTAGTGAAAGAAAAACTTGATGGGCAGCCCAATAGGACCTTGTTAGAACTGTGGCACCAATTAAAGCCAGAGCAGCAGTTCCAGCTGCCGAGGTCCAGGACACGGAAGCTGGAGGCAAAGCCCCATGTCCAGCCTGTGTCCCTGCAAGACTTCCTGGGGGACAGTACTCAGGCTCTGCCTGGGCCCTCACCCCCCCAGGATGATTGAGCATTGAGGTTTGACTGGGTGAGGGTATCAAGACCCCCACCTTGAGGGACAGGGTGGGGACCAGAGGTCACATGTAGAATTAGCAATTCATTGGTCCCCTGTGAATGTACAACGTGTCCTGTTGCTGATGGACACAGGAGCTGAATGTTCTCTGATTTATGGCAACACTAAGCATTTTTTCAGGACCCTTGCTGTGATAGATGGCTATGGGGGTAAGGTAGTTAGAGTGAAGAAAGCCCAAATCCCATTGGGGATAGGGCATTTACCCCCAAAGGAGTGTACTGTGTAAATTTCTTCCATCCTGAATATATTTTGGGGGTCAATACCCTGCAGGGCCGGTGGTTACAGACCAATGCAGGTGAGTTCAGACTTTACATGTGGTAAAGGCAGTTCTGAGGAGACATGCTCAGCACCCACCTGTAGCTCTTCCTGTACCTTGGTGGGTGACAAATATTAAGCAGTATAAATTGCCTGGGGGACACAAGGAAATTGGAGAAACTCTACAGGAGTTGGAGAAGGTGGGCATCATAAAGCCCACTCATAGTCCTTTTAATTTCCCAGTGGTGTGGTCAGTAAAAACGCCAGATGGCTCCTGGCATATGACCGTGGACTACAGGGAATTGAATAAAGTCACAGCCCCTTTGCATGCTGCTGTCCCCTCTAGAGCAGCCCTTATGGACACCCTCAGTCATGAACTGGGGATGTATCATTATTTTATGGATCTTGCTAATGCTTTCTTTTCTATTGACACAGTACAGGAGAGTCAGGAACAGCTTGCCTTCACATGGGAAGGCTGGCAGTGGACATTCACTGTCCTTCCACCGGGAAACCTCCACAGTCCCACCATTTGTCATGGACTTGTAGCCCAAGACTTGGCCACATGCAAGAAGCCACAAACAGTATGGCTGTATTGCTACATTGATGATATCATGCTCACATCTGGTTCTCTTGCAGATTTAGAAGGGGCAGTTCCTAGACTGCTGCAACATCTACAGGAGAAATGATGGGCTGTGAACAGCACCAAGGTTTAGGAACCTGGTTTGTCAGTAAAGTTCTTGGGGATTGCCTGGTCAGGTAAAACAAAAGTCATCCCAGGAGTAGACATAGACAAGGTCCAGGCTTTCCCCATCCCTACCACTGTGGCAGGATTATAAGAGTTTTGGGGTCTTTTGGGCTACTGGAGAGTGTTTATCCTGCATTTGGTACAAATTCTGAAGCCCTTATACTGGTTGGTACAAAAGGGCATCAGGTGAGACTGGGATGAGACATGTGCAGCTGTTTTTACTGATGCTAAGCAAGCAGTCAAGGCCATACAAGCCTTGAGTATAATGGACTCATCAAGGCCCTGTGAGCTAGATGTTCATATAACCGAGGATCGTTATGGATGGGGCCTTTGCCAGTGGTATGAATGGACATGCCAACCTTCTGAATTCTGGTCACAACTATGGAAAGGAGCAGAGGTCCGGTACACCTTGATAGAGATGCAACTGGCTGCTGTATACCATGCCTTGCTGGCTACAGAGCCCATCACCAGAACAGCTCTGAACAAGGTAATAACCACCTATCCATCCCATCTTGGGGTGTGTGTGAGACTGGACCCAAAGGCCACAGAATGGCATGGCACAGACACCTACATTGGCCAAATGAGGCACATACTTACAGCAGTGTAGTGCCCTGTCTACTAGCCACTTAAGTGGAACACTCCAATGCTTATTGAGGCCAGTGACATATACCAGTGGAAAACAGGAAGAACTTGCTTTTAAGCCATTGGTAGCTGAGAGTCCTTATCAGGAGGAAAAAGCACCTATACCTGAAGATGCTTGGTATATACAGACAGCTCCAGTTGTGGGCAGCCCTGGAAGTGGAGGGCTGTGGCTTTCTATCCTAAGACTGAGACGATATGGATGGAGGACAGAGAGGGAAAGAGCAGTCAATGGGCTGAGTTGCGGGCAGTATGGCTCGTGATCATCCAGGTGCCCTCCCTATAGTTGTCTGCACACTGACAGCTGGGCCATCTATGGGGGCTTGACCCGGTGGCTACCGACATGGTATCATGCCAACTAGATGGTTGGTCACTGGCTCCTTTGGGGGCAAGAACTGTGGCAAGACCTATGGGCCTCTGGTCAGACTAAGACTGTTACCGTATATCATGTGACTGGCCATTTACCCTTGGCATCCCCAAGGAATGATGAAGCAGATACACTGGCCCAGGTACATTGGCTGGAAGGAAAGCCTGCCCCTGATGTGGCCCAACGGCTACATTGTTGCACACAGGGCAAAAGACAGTGTGGGCTAAAGCCCGTCTTGAAGAAGTCAGCCGAGCCCAGAAGTAGTGCCTTGTGTGCTCTAGAGGGACTTACACCGAGTCCCGCAGCAACAGGGGACAATAGTAAGGGGGCCAATACCCCCTGTCAGGTGGCAGAGAGACTGTATTGGGCCTCTGTCCATATCAGAAGGATAACGGTATGCCATGACTTGTATGGACACAGCTACTGGACTGTTGGTTGCTTTTCCTGCATGTCATGCAGATCAGCAAATGACCAAAAGGGCCTAGAGAGTCTCTTTGCAGACTATGGCTGTCCACAGGTAACTGAGAGTGATCAAGGCACCCACTTTACTGGACATGTGTTACAAGAATGGGTGCAGCAATTAGGAATAAAGTGGAAGTTTCATGTACCATATAACCCTACTGGGGCAGGCATGATAGAGAGGTACAATGGTTTGTTTTGTTGAAATCTGGCCTGAAGTCAGACACAAATAGTCTGGGACTGGTCAGTTCACTTATGCACAGTGCTGCAGCGTTTGAATGAGAAGCCCTGGAAAGGAGCCCTGAGCCCTGTAGATATGCTAACACACATTGCTGCCTCTCCTATACAACTGTACATGCAAACCAAAGAGGAGTTATTGAAGCCAGAATATGGCCAGCAGACCAACATCCTGCTGTGAGCCCCAACTGCATTAAACCCTGGACAGTCTGCTGAGTGGACATTGTCCTGGACATTTCGACACATGGACTGGCGATGGCTGGCCCTTCTGGCACCTTGGGGAAAAGGTCTGGAAGCTGGCCTCCTGTGCATTCCTGGAGTAAGAGCAGAGTAGCCCCCAAAGATCACGGTAATGTATCCAAATCATCTAGGAGGTCAGAGCATCTTATGGGGAAGTTTTGTTTTATCTTTATGGCCAGTGCATGTACCTCCCATAGCCCTATATATTGACCCATTTGTAACTCCCACAGGGAGCAGGGTGAAGGTCTGGTATTCTAGTCAGGATGAGATTCCATTACTGCTACTGTTCTATCACAGGACCACTCTCTGGCATGCATCCTACCTGATGGACAAGATTTGCCTATGCTGGTGTCATTAAAACATGTATCTTATCACTCTTAAGGTTATTTTCTTCTACAGTCCATGGCCTGGACCCACCCCCAGCTGCATCTGCTGCATGATGATTGCTCTGTACTCCCTACCCATTCAGCTACTGACTGCCTGTGGAATGAGCAAGCTATGGATTTAATCTGCATAGGACTTTGAACCTAGCTGAATCTCCAGCTTGAGGATTATAATGATTTTATTGCTGTTGTTATTGTATGTTATTAGTCAAGTTACAGTGCTCCAGTTTTCTTGCACAGAGGCCATTGAGGAAGATGGGGAGTCAGTAGATTGTGAGGCAAGATTCCTGGAGGGGTGGGCTGTAGGTGAAACTGTAATATTTCCAGAATCTCTTGTCTGGCCTTGGTGCATCTCCATATCAATATGTGTTTCCAAGAGGTGGAGAGAAGTAGTCCATCTCCATATCAATAGGTGATTACAGGGGTGGAGACAGCAAGGGTATATCTGGACTGGAGAGGTTTGGTGGGGTCCCTTCTTGCATCTGGGTCCCAAGAGACATGGGCAAGCAGAAGTGGACAACTACTTGTAAGCAATAAACAGGTTTCTCCTACTTTACTTCTCCCTTTGACTGACTTCAGCTCCAAAGGTAATTTGCCCTTAGGCTGGGAACTTATTTTCCCCCTGGAGTTACACATGCAAAGATATAAAGAACAGCATTCTAGGCAGAGGGAACTGCAATTGTGCAAAAGCTTTGAGGTGGGAAAAAGCTTGGCTTGTTCACGGAAAAGAACAGAGACAAGTATGGCTGGATCAGAGCAACTAAGTCAGAAGGTACTAGGGCTTTACAGAGGTCAGGGCTGTAGGAGTTAGTGTGCTGTGCCTGACAGCCTCATGAGGATTTGGATAAAAACACACTACTGAAGCTTTGTTAAGAGGGTCACATGAGCTCATGTGTATTTATCAGGCATGGTACATTTACTAACCCTGGAAACTGTCACATCATTTATTTTTCCAATTAATTTCATGCCTTCTCACTGTGCTCATAGGAGCAAGAAGTCCAATATCTCCCTTTAGATTTCTCTTCCCGTGGTCTGAAATCCTTAAGATTTAGTTAATCCAAAGGTTACTTCCAGACTCCAGGCAGAAACTGAGAAGTTTGATCCATTCACTGGCAGCCTCATTTTCGTCTCCTCCTATTCCCAAGGCTGCCACAAGGTGTCGCTGTTGAAAGCCAGTTCAGTATAGTTCAGGGTGTCTGCCTTCTGCTGTGATGACGACCACATGGTTCAGTCCCTATGTAGGACACAGTGATCCTCCTCCGACTTTGGCTTCCAGGTTCCAGCTCTCTGAACTTACAGGCAAACATTTTCATCATATGTTCTCCTCTCTGGCCTTCAGCGTCCTATCCTGCAGACCTGAGTTGGGACCATCCCAATCTATTCTTAGTCTGCGTTAAGATGGATCAACAGATGGGACACCCCCTCTCCTTTGGGGTAACTTTATTTCCAGAGTTTTCTTCCCCTTCTCTGCCATTAGACATTAATTATGAATATTCCCATCCATCCAAATACATCTCCAAATCTGATTTTTTTTAAAAGGGCCTGGGAGAGGAATGAGTAATCATTTAATGACTGTATTTATTAAGCTCTTACTCCATGCCTGGTCCTATGTTGAGCAACATAAATACATGTCTATATTAATACAGAGAGAGAGATTCTTTCATCATTACCATATCATCCCATTCTACAAATAAGCACATTGAAACACAGGGAGATTACAATTGTTGCCCAAGATAGCATGCAAATAAGTAACAGAAGCATGATTTGAAACTAAGCAGTTTGAAACTATGCTGAATAGCCTTCTAATCAGCTTCCTACTAAGAAAATTATCTGAGTTCTTTATGCAAATTGATGCACCTTCTCCCCCCAAATCCCTTTGTGCACTAGAGATCTTGAAATGTCAGGATTGCTCAGATCAGAAGAGCTTTTGTTGCATTCTATTCCCAGGACAATTTGAAAAATATTCCCAGGTCAACTCAAGGGACTGACTAGGAGCTAAAGACCATCTCAAGCATGTTTTCACCAAATATGCAACTCCAATTAATGAAAATTAATTTCTTGCAGTTTTCTGTTTTTTTTAAGTCCTGGCTGAGATTTTTCTATGACACTGAATCGTTGCACAATACAAAGATAGGCAAGTCAGTTTTCTTGATGTCAGTGGGACCCTGTCACAAAGGGCCAGCCAACTTCAATTAATGCAGCCAGAAATTCTTTGCAGTATCCTTAGGAATTTGAAGACTGGCTCAATCTGTTACAAGAACCATGCTGGAATGCCTTTATAATTCTTTTTTTTTTTTTTTTTACTTTCTTTGTAATAATTCCCAGTTTGGGAGAATGTCTGGGTTTGCATTGTTCTCTGCTTGGGGAAATTCAATTGCTTCATCCCTCTCTCTCCCCAACCAGCCAGCTGTGAAGTGGTTCACTGTACACAGAGCCCTACCATGACTGAGTTGTGGATCAGAAACACCAATGCCACAGGGAGGGCAGCCACCCTGGCTACCCAAGGTTAATTCCCTTATCCACTGAGCCTCTTTTTTATCTATGGAACTATATTAATCATGATTTTTATTTTCTATATTTTATGATGCTTTGACATCTTGGGGCCTTCTGAAACCAGGGAGGGACTGCCCCTCCTAGGGTTAGAATAAGGACTCTGGTAATTTGTACCAGTCCTGCCACTGTTACCCATGGAGCTCAGTTTCCATGATATTTGACATATGGTCAGGCCTCAGTAAACAGGAAGTAAGGCTGGCATTGAGAATGAACAAAATGTTCAAGGTAACCTTTCAGCCTCTCTTTCTACCAATGAGCAGGATAATGATTTGACCCTTCTGTCTGCTCTATTGATATTGAAATCTGTTTCCAATGACTGTGATCTTAAGAGAACTCCATCAAATGTCTGATGGGCACTTCAAACTCAACTTGAACAAAAATGAATTCACCCTGCCTCCCAAATAATTTTACCATTTTGGGGCTCCCCTTTCTCAGTGACTATCATCACCATTCACCCAGTTCCCAAGCCAAGAGCTTGAACATCATCTTTGAGTCCTTCTCCCTTCTATCCCACATTCAACCATTGCCACATTTTCTTTAATCCACCTCTTAAGCCATGGGCCTAATTTGGGAACCATCATTTCTCATTTGGACTTGCCTTCATGTCAAATATGGCATCTGGAGATCCAGTCATTACATCCAAATCCCAGGCCAGCAACAAGAGAAATGGACAAAAATATACCCCTCCTCTGAGAAAATTTCCATATTACCCTTCTCATTGGCCAATACTAAATCACACTCCCACCACTAGTTTCACACAGATTGGAAACTATGAGGGTTCTTCTTAGCTGGGTTTACGTCACCATAATTAAAATTAGGGTTCTGGCTTCTTTTCTTCCTCAAAAATTCAGACTTAAAGTCATTAGATAGAACAAGGTAAGCATTCATGATGGGGGACAAAGGTCTAGCATGGAGCACTGAAGCCTGAGATGGGGGCATAACCTGAATCTAATCATGAGACAACATCAGACAACCCGAAAATGAGACACCTTATACAAAATAAATGGCCTGAACTCTTAAAAAATATCAAGGTCAAGAAAGTAACAAGGAGACTGAGGAATGCTTCCGTGGTAAGACTTGACAACTAAATGCTATGCAGGATCCTTTATAAAAGACATTATTGGAATAGTCAGCATCATTTGAATGGGATCTGTATCACATTACATGGTGATAAAGTGTCAAAGTTAATTTCCTGATTTTGGTGATTATATTGTAATGATATAGGAAAAGGTCCATTATTGTAAGAAATGCACACTGAACTATCAGGAGATGATCAGCATCATGTCAGAAGTCATTCACAAATCCTTTGTGGGGAGGGGAGTTATTCATGCTGTGGTTGTAATTTTTCTCTAAGTTTGAGGTCTTTTTCAAAAAAGGGGGAAAAATAAGGGCTTTATTTCAGAGAAGAAAAGGGATATGGATGTTCAGATATGCAAATAGCAGGCTCCACCACAGATTGTATTTAAATAATGTAACAGAGGAGTTTATCCCAAGGAAGTAAAATTTAAAGCCACACTAAAGATTTTAAAAAGAGCCATCTATATGAAGAGCAGGAAGACAAACTTCAGGCAGACAGAATAGCCTGAGCAAAGTAACTGAACTCTTTTTCAGAGTTATAACCCTTGCATCATGATTGAACTTAACAAAGAGCAATCTGGTTAAAAACAGCACACTGTTATTGCTTCAGAGACATAAGCGAGCATCACTGTGAGTAGGAGCTTGTATCAGTCAGCTATGGCCACAATAATGTGTGAAACAAACCACCACGAATTTTCAGCAAGCATTTATTTCCCATTCATGCTTTTGTGGGTTGGCTGGGCAATTCTTCTTGACTGCAGACCTGTAGTTATGATGGGGTAGCTCTCAACTCCATATGTCTCTCATTTTTCTAGGACCAGTAACTGACCAAGGCATGCTGTTCTCACGAAGAAGGCAGAAAGAAGCACAAGACGGCATGCCTTATGACATAAGCATACTTCAAGCATCTGCTGGAGTTATGTCCTCTCAAATCCCATTGGCTGAAGAAAGTCAAATGGCCAATTCAAAAGTCAAAGGATAGACAGTATGCCACACCTACCATGAGGGCAAAGTCACCGGGCCTCACCCAACACCAGTGAAGGAAAGAGTGAGAGAATGAGTTCTTACTGAACAATAATCTAATCCACCATAAAGCTCAAGTGCTTCACAGAAGAGCCACTGTTAGAAATAACTTCTATCTAATCTATTTTATAGATGGCTGAGGAAAGAGAATGGATGACTGTGTGTCTTTTTAAGAATTTTGTATACTCTAGACACATTTACTTTTAGAGGCCTCACCAGACAGCATTTCAAACCTATTACAAATTTTTCTACATCCTACAGTAAATGAATTTTTTGCTATAAAATATTTTTGAGGAAGTTTCTAAATTTTGCTCCAGAAATTATTTGGCAATAAGTGACTTATTTAATTTTTGATTGGATGTGATTTCTTGGCAATCTACATACTCAGAAGCTCTTGAAAGTGGGAAATTTTAATCTACCACAGTTTTCAGATGTAATAAAATCTCCATGAACATTAAATTTAACAATTAGCAATATTGACAAAGCAGCACAGTTTGTAGGAAATGTTTTAAATAGTCATTAATTTCCAATTTCCTGTTTTCTTTTTACATTTTGGAGCCAATAAATTTTTTCTCAGCATCTAAAACATTTTTGTAAACCCTTGAAGAACTCACAGACCCCAGAAAGACCCTGTCCCTAATAGATTAAACATACACATTTTGCCTGCAATCAAAACTAATTAGGATTGGCCATGAAATAGACACCCTCCAACTCCAAACTCTTGCCACAGAAAGAGAGCAGCAACTCACTAGAACCCAACCCATTCAGAAGACTTTCTGCCTGTGTAGAGAGGTGAATGGTTTGGGTTTGCTGATCTGCAGAGCCATTCATCTCATTCACAGTGCCACTCACAGTGTGTCCACTCTATTTGTAAGGCCAATAAAAATGTCATCTTCCAATCTTGGCTCATTTCATCTTATATGAAAAGTCTCCTTTCCCAATGCCTTGATATCATTTCCCTGTTGTGATTTAAAAAAACAACAGGTAATAAAAGTTGGCCTACCAGTTGGTCCTCCAAGGACCACAGCGTGACTGAAGGAGCAATAACTTACCCCAAGGCCCTGGGCAAAGCTTCCTCAATAATTTAACAGAGCTAGAGTCAATGGTGGTGGAACTAGTTTCATTGATACTGCACAGCTCAGTTTTTTTCTTTTTTTTTTTGTTATTAATTAAAGTATCACTGATACGCAATCTTATGTTGGTTTCAAATACACACACAGTGGTTCAACAGTTTCCCATATTATTAAATTCTCACCCCCTCTAGTGTGGTCACTCTCTGTCAACATAGTAAGATGTTACAGAATCATTAACTGTATTCCCTGTGCTGTACTCCTGTCCCTGTGACCAACTTATATTGTGATTGTGAATTAGTGTTCCCCTTTACAGCTCACTTTCAATTAGTTACATACCTATTCAAGGAATTCAACATATTTGTATCAATCATTTGTATGGATATAACGTGTCACAAAATTTAGCCCTCTGCCCCTTCTAGTGATTTGGCAACATGGGAATAATCAACAACCATAGGTGAGATTCTGGGAAAGTAATGAATGCTAATTTCTATGGTTGCCCTACATCAAGCTCCTGACCTGTGCCAAGCACTTATGTGTACATGGGATGGTGTGAGTTTTGAATAAGGTCATTTTTATAATTCTGGTAATCCCCATCCCCTAGTTCACCACCCAGCACGTTAGCCACTCCACAAATAACTTGAGCAATAAATATTTTACTTAAAATAAATAAATTCCTTGGTGAATAAATGAAAGAGCCAATGGCTCCAAGACCCCACCTTCCAGATTATCAGCACTATCCCCCTGCTTTTGTGGCCTTTACGCATGCTTCCTCCAGTATCTCTTGGTGAATTGTCTGGGGGATATCTCACATCAACTGTCCCATCATTTCATGGAAGTATTATCACACCAAGCCTTACTTTCTTGGATTAGTACATTTGCTGATTGGAAAAGGAAACAGGTTATAATGCTATATATAAACAAACACACACAGAAATAGAAAAATTTTTTTTAAAGAATCAGAAACATATATACCAAAATGTTAATATGGTTATCTTGGGGTGGTGGAATTCTGGTTAATTTTCATTTTCTTTTTCTATTTTTTTTTCCAAATTTGTTTATCAAAAACAGGTGTGTATTGTTTTGCAATAATAAATGTTGGCTTTTTTTAAGGTGTTTCTGATAGCAGATCAGGAACTTAGAGGAGGGGAAAACTGTTCTGCTTAAACCCTAAGACCCTAATGTGGATTAGGCCATTCATTCATCAACACCCATTTACAAGGGGTGGGCAAGGTAGAAAAAAACACCTCACAGCAGCAGCCCTCTTCTCAAATAAAACTTAGTCCTTGCATTAAAAGCCAGTTTAACCATGGGGAAAGACAGTCCATCAGTTGAGACTAAACATGGCCGCTTCCTTCACAAATCATCTTTGGACCCATTTCACAACATTATGTTAACTGTCCCCATTAATCATTCATTATGTGCCAGGCACTGTGATGATGTAGACTTTCTATTTATTATTACATTTAATCCTCACAGTAAGGTTGAGGTCCTATCACTATCCACTTTTCACAGATGAGGAAACTGAGGTTCAGGGAGGTCAATAACTTGTCCCAAATAACACAGCTAGTAAGCTCAGAACCAGGACTCAAATGCATGTGATTCTCTCTCCAAAGGCCACTCACCTACCCTAAGTCATACTGTTCCATCTGGAGTCCTTGGGAACTAGAAGACAATTTTCAGAAGTGTAAGACTCAGGTCTTGCAAGCTCCTTAATCATCAAAGAAACTTTGAAAAGAGGAGGAGATGTTTGCAAGAAGTCACAGCAGGAAATAACATTTTAGACAGAGGAACAGCATGGAGGTGTTAACCCACTTGGCACACCCATAAATATAGCAGGGAAGGAGTTCACCAAGAAGGAAGAGACTTAGCAAGGGGCACACCAGATTGCAATGGGTCCTGGATGTGCATCAAATAGAGCTACAATGACATAGGAATTAGGAGCCATAAGGCAGTCTCAGATACACACGATATTATAACCACTGTGTTTTCAAGGTGTGGCTCCCTTGCAGATCAAAGCAAGATGCTTTATAAAATCTTTGCCTGTACTTTTAAGCTTGAAAATGGTGCACTGTAGTCAATCAACTTCTATTTGGGAAAGAGGCAGGTGCCAAGGGAGAGATACTTCACCCACTTTTTAATAAATGTGTCCAGGGGAGAGAGTTGGCTAGCAAAGTATACTCCCCAAAGTCTAAGACTCCACATCAGCAGTGGCAAGGGGACAATGGGACGAACAGGATATGAGCTGGAATAATAAGTAACACCTTCAACAAGCCAGAAGAGTCATTTCTTTTCTTCATTGACTCTGAGCCCTGGAGAAATGCCACAGCAATTTACAGAAAGAGCAGTTAAAGGTAGACAGTGCCTAGGTATTATTTCTGCCAGCCCATTTTAGTTCGTTTGGTAAACACTTTGCATTTGCAAGTTGACATAGTTTAATAATAACTGTCAATGTCAATGATAAATGCCATCATCATGGCGCAAATACCCTTCTGGGCTTGGGAGCGTGGTGCAGTGGGGGCTGACTTCCTTGTCTCCTGTCCTTTCAGTTGTTATTAATAATGTGATGATAATTCACATTTTATAGCTTTGTGATTTCACAGAGCTTCAGAGCTCTCTCCAACTTGTTCCTTCCACAATGCGCAATATCTGTTTTAGCCCCCTCTGGGAACTGAAGTTTGATAAGGTCAGAAAAGGTCATACAACTCAGGAGTCTGTAAAAAACAGGAACTACAAATTAAAACGCCTACAGAATATAGACGGTAATATAAATGAAGAAAGATGGCGTGCTGAAAACAATAGAGAATGGTGGAGTCTGTGGTAAACTGCAGTGCACACCCCATTGAAAGGTGGAATACCCGCTTCTTATCTCATATGCACCAACTGCTTCCATGCAGAAACATGAGCCCAATGTTGTCAGACCTTGCAATACACTAAGAGAAGCTAAAAGGCTTCTCTTACATAGATACTATGTAAATTTCCCACTTACTTCATGATTGCAACTGGATTTTTTAAACCATACCAATCAAACAATATACATTTGAGGGCTAGAAATTGCTCTTGGGCCCCCAGCTTGTAACCCCTAGAGCCACACCCAGAGGGGTTTATTAAGCTGGAACTATATGCAGTTGACAAAAGGTTAATTATGATCAACCCAACCACATTCAAAAGAATAACTGTTTACAGCTCTACATGTATTGGGAGTCACTTGGTTGCCACCGATGGGAACCCAACTCAAAGTGAATTAAACGAAAAGGGGGATTTATTAAAACGTTAGTTAGAAGAAGGGTTAAACAACCAAACCATGGGAAAGGTAGGGAAGCATGTGGGCTTCATTAGTAGCTGGCACCAGAGCCCCACAGCACACCAGGGCTCGTATGTTCCTGTCTTACATCTCAGTTTCCCTCGTCTCTCCCACTACAGACTGGTCCCCTCCACAACCACCAGACTTCCAGTGATTTACTTCATGAGCCTCCCCTCCTCAGTGAGGTGCTGATTAACATTCTCTGCTCCACACAGACCCTCACCTCCAGAGAAGAATTCTAACTGCAAGTTAGTGCAGGCACCTGTAACTGGCCAGTCACCTATGGCCACAAAGACAGGCATCATAATGGGCCAGCTTCACTGAGGTGCCCTCCTCTTGAGTGAATCAACTTTGGTCCAGGGGTCAGCATGGAAGAATATAGCAGCTGCCACCACAGCCATGCAGATGGTGGAGCTGTTGTAGGAGAAGGGCAGGGTCCTAGACACACATGGGTCCAGACACCCACCACCAGCTCACTGTATAGACAGTGACATGGAAGGAGACTGGCTATATAGGCTGCAGTGCTAACACGGCTCATTCCCCAGCCAGGGGCGTTGGTTCATGATGGCTCTCCACCAAGTCCTCCCCAGATATCTTCCTTGACAAAGGGAGCTGCTTTACCCAAGGTCACACTCTCCGGGGGTAGTCCCATCTCGTGGCTGACTGGTGTTGGACACCGGGTTGAAGGCCTTTCCTAGCCTCAGAGCTCCGAGTGGGATCACTGAGGCCTCTGTTGCCACCTTCTCACAACAGGACTTCCCCCTTCACCTAATCCTGCTTCCCTCACTCCTTCACAGGTGTGTCTTCCCTGTAAACTTCCTGTGGGCAAATCTCTATCTCAGAGTCTGTTTCCAAGGAACACAACCTAGGGATGTTGATACCGAGAATGCACCCAGGAGTCAGACTGTAAAGTGTGCTTTGGAGCTGGCTCATGCTCTAGCTGGCTAGCAGTGAGAGCCCTGTGGTTGGTGGGAGGTGGAAAGGCAATCTCTCTTGGAATGCTGCAGCAGTAAGATCATTAACCTTCCCACAGGAGGTGATGAGGGGCAGGGTCCAGGGGGAAGGGTGGGTGTAGCAGCTCAAGAATTTGAGAGATTCAGGAGAAGTCTACCAGGTCCAGTCTGATATACATGGAGACAGAGACAAATCTGATTCAACTCTGAATCCCTAGCACAGGGCCTACCAGGGAATGGGGCTCAGTCATTTACGCTGAGAAAAAGTCCCTTTTACAGGCTCAGTCTCCTTGCTTGTAAAAAGGGGCCCCTTCCAAACCTGAAATTCCCTAAATCTAAGGTGAGTGTGTGGATGGACAGAGAGACTTGATGGTCTGACAGTAATAATCCTCTCCCCCATGGGACAGCCTGAGGGAGGGCAGGACCCATCAAAGCCTCACATGGGAGCTAACAGAGAGGGTACAGCACCCACAAAATAGCTCCAATTATGCCAGGATCAGATGACCCTAGAGAGGCAAATGGACCAGAGAATGACCTGGCCAAGGCTGGGGTGAGAAGGGCATTACTCATTCTTGCCCAGGGCAGGAAACTAGCAGAGGAGGCCAGAGGCTCCAGCCAAGAGTCCACCAGCCCATTCTGTCTGCCACCCATCCAAAAGTCTTCTGTGGACTGCCCACAATTGGTTTTGGGGCACATAACACATGATCAGTGTCTTTACTGACTACAGGCTCTTTCTCGTCCACCACCACCCAGACCCTCACAAGAGCCATGTGAGGCAAAAAGACCATTTCTCCCACTTTACAAATGAGGAAATGAGGCTCTGGTAACTCACTGGCTTGCCCCAGGTCACACAGCTGGAAAAGAGACAGAGGCAGGATTCAAACCTTCAGACCTGGCTTCTGGCTTTAATTCTGCTCTTGACCACACCTGCAGCCCACCTGCATGGAGAACAGGTGTGTGGACATTGCTGCGCTCAGCAGGGAAGGCAAGCCATGTGCAGGGAAGCATGCAAGCACCTATCCCTACCCTGTGGGTCTCTACTTGACTCACTGTAACTGCCCAAACCAACTTCTACACCCCTACCTCCATCAGCGCCCCAGGCCTTTCCTGGGCCCCTCCTCATACACCCAACCCCTATCAATCCTCCAGGCTATACTGTAGCACTGCCTCTCCCCTGATGGCCTCCCAGATTCCTCCCTATCTCCCTGGCTATGGTCTCTGTTTTTTGACAGCCTGGGGTCTCAAGCCTGAATGAAATGACTTCTGCAGGGCCCACAACCCTTGGGTGTGTATTTTAGGGAGCTTTGCCTGAGGCATTAAGCTTCCTGGCAAGACCGGCAGCTCCTTTCACACAGGGCTGAGTTGAGGATCTATGTTATGGACTGAATGTCCCCCCTCCCCAAAATTCTTATGTTGAAGCTATAACCCCCAATGTTATGGTGTCAGGAGATGAGCCTGCTGGAAATTAGGTTTGGATGAGATCATGAATGTAGGGCCCCAATAATGGAATTAATGACCTTAAAGAAGAGGAAGTGAGATCTCTCTCTCCCAGCCGTGTGAGGACACAGAAAGAAGATGGCAATTTGCAAGCCAAGACGATAGTCCTCACCAGGAAACCAACTGGCCAGCTGCTGATTTTGGACTTGCAGCCTCCAAAACTGAGAAATCAATGTCTGCTATTTAAGCCACCCAGTCTATAGTATTCTGTCATGACAGCCCAATCAGACAAGCCACTCTTCATTCTTGAATGATGCCCAGTACTGTGCACACAGCCGATCCAGACTTCATTCAGTACCATATCCCAGCATCACCTGGTGGGAAAGCCTCAGGCCAGGGAGGGGCAGAGAGGAGATGCTGGGGGAAGAAGGGGAAGGATCACATAGAGGCTGTCTAGACACTACCTCCTGGCAGAGTTGCTTAGAGCCCTGGGGGCAGCTGGCCACACCTCCCTGGCACTCAGCCCCTGCTCCTGTCCCCACCAACAACCTGCCTGATGACCACCCAGCCCTCCACCAGCTCTGCCCTCAGACACAATCAAGGTGGAGACCACTCCCCTCATACCCCACACCCTCATACTCTGCACCCGACAGCCAGATGGCACCTGCCAGCAGCTTAGGGAGCCAGTACCCCACCCACCTGGACCCCAAGGGTCTCATCTCAGCCTGCTCCACAAATCAGACCCTCAGGAGAGCCAGAGGAAAACGGAGCTTCCCTGCCAGCTGGCCACCGACAGCTCCCAGATGTTCAGATCACCCAGAACACAGGAAACAGGTGTGATCAGGCCATGAGGAGCCACGCGCCAGCTCGTTCTCCTCCATCCACGTCTCCCATTAACAAGCCAGAGAAGGGCCCTTGCAGGGTGCACGGGAGGAGGTGGGAGAAAGGCATTAATGAGAAAGCAGGGGTGAGGAGACCAATGAGAAAAATATATTTATTGCTACTCGTATGTTCTGTGCCTTGGTAACCTTGTTTCAAGAAAATAAATTATTTGACCATGCCTCTAATCTTTCTGGATATACATACAGGATCTTTTTAAGAGTAGCTCACATAGAAAGAAAAGTCAGCTTTGTAGCCATGGATCTGTGACCATTTTTATTTAGCTGATGGAGATTTGCGTGGAGAGGAGATTTATGTTTCTGGGAGACAAGGCAATTTCTCTGGAACCCCAAATCTGGCTTCATGAATGTCATATTCTTTAACTCTCTTTTCTGGTCAAATGTAATTTTTTAATTACAATACACCTGACATGTAACACTGTGTAGGTTTAAGGCATACGACGTGATTTGATACACTTAAACATCATAAAATGATGCCCACTGTGGCCTTAACTGACACCTCCATCACATTATTCAGCTATTAAAGATTTGCCTGACCTTCCTCAGGATTTGTGCTAAAGAGAGCATATGGTATACATAATAGCCTTCATTCTTAAATTTCCTTTCTTTTTGAGCAAACACCACGCAGTACTTCTGTCAAGTGAAAGTTCATATAAAGACGGTAGGGTCAACAATTGAGAGATGAAGATAACTCAGAAGATGGTGGAGTCCAATATCCTTTCAACCAGGACTTCAGTAGGGGATGTACTGTCCTCAAGACTGCTTTGACATGGGTGTTTAAGCCAATTCTCTTGAGCAGTGGTGATGATTTAAACACTGATTTAAAACTCCAGCAACAAGTGTTTACAGTGGGCTTTGTAGGTCAGTTCTTGGCCAACCAACCAACAGCAGGTATTTAGTGTGAGCTGTAGAAAGCAGAAACACTAACATGTCCTTGAGTTTGTGCCTGAGCAGGAAAAAGAAGCAAATGCATGGCGAAGTGATTCTTGAAGCAGCATAGCTACTTGGATAAATCTTGTCAAATGTGATTGAGAAGGTCAAGAAATGCTTATTTTCATGGGATGGTATATAAAGGCTATCCCCAATTCTACATGAGGATATGGGCACTAGAAGATACCCAAGGATATGTGGGTCGTCCACGATAAATATGTAATTCCATTTAAGATCTGTCCGGATGCCCTCACTTTGTAGTTTTCCTTCTTTAAGCATCAGTTGACAGAGTTTGGAAACTGAATTCTTATTAAGGAAAGCCTCTTCGGCTGCAACTCATAATGACCAGATCCATCCAGCTGTATAGTTCCTAAGCAGTTATATAAATTATGGTTTAGAGACCATGGGCCATTAGTGCAGGTATTCAGAGTTGAGCAGGTGTGTGACTGTTTTAAGCACCTGCTCATACTGGGAAGCCCATAGCAGCAATCCTGTAGGCCTGGGATCATCCAGAGGGAGCGTACTTCTTCTCCAGGCCCCTTCTCTCCATGACTAGACACTGCTGACTTGCTCTGGGGTTGTATCCAATTAGTATGTTTGATCTTGTTTATCCAGCCCCCTTGCCTGCCCTTTCCATTAATGCCTGTGACAATGTGTCCCAAGTGTGGTTGAGAATGTGGGCTTTGGAGACAAATTGTCCTGGGCTCAATCCCAGCTCTGTCATTCTCTGTGACTTTTTACAAGTTAACCTCCCTAGATCTAAGGGGGAGGAATAAAAATAGAACCTGGCAGAAGTGGTGAGGGAGCTCTCTAGGGTCTCTTTTATAAGGGCGCTAATCCCAATATGAGGGGTCTGCCTCATGACCTGATCTCCTCCCAAAGGCTCCATCTCCTAATGCCATCACACTGGAGTCAGGCTTCAACATATGAATTTGGCATGGTGAGGACACAAACATTCAGTCCCTAACAGTAGCCAAAATCTTGAAGAAGGGGCCCAGACAGTTCTGGAGACTTGGAGACCTCAGAGCTGTGTGTTGGGAGGCTGGGAGCGGGAAACACAGACAGTCCTGTGTTCAAATTCCTACTCTATCTGAACTTAATCTATCTGAACCTCAGTTTCCCCAACTGCAAAACAGAAATAATAGTCCTTGAATATTTGCAAGGATATGATGCATTTTCTGCTTGTATGCCAACCCAGGGAGGCATTAGAGTGAATTCAAGGTTCTTTCCTTGCTGCAAAAACTGACCTCAAGGAAAAAAAATATTAGTCTTGCGTAGCCATTACAGACTATTGCTTTTTCTCATAACCTGACATGATACAGTAACATCCGATGAAGAAGCCAGCAAGTATTGAAATGTCAACTCTAAGATAATTATTAATGACTGCGAGTTCAGCCTGTTCCCAGGGAAGCATTTGTATGGACATCCTGGGCCTCGAAGCCAGGCTCCCAAAGCCCAGGCCTTCTGCTTTTGCGATGCTGGGGCTCTGTCGGCTGGGGAAAGAAGTTTGATACAAGAAAGAACTTTCATTACCTTTGCCCTGAAGCACCACCGTCTACAAAGATCAGAGCGAGCAAAGAAGGGCAATATGAAATAAGTCATTGCGTTTCCTCCTCAGTGGTTAGTGCATTTAGAAATGGGTAGATTCATAGAAGTGTTTCTTTATTTGGTCCCTCTACTCCCATGATCTCACAGATGAACAGCTGATGACACCATCCATCAGTCAGCCCCCTTTCACACATGGGGGGCACAGGCTGTGTTGGACCAAGTTCAAATGCAGAAGCACATTTCCACCAGGCCTCCTGCAACCAGGGGAAGCTGGGGGCTTGGAAGAGTCCTTTGGGAGGGGAAGTGTTATTCTCCACTACTGCAACCCTGCAGTTCTCCAAGTCTATATGACTCTTTGCCTCTGGAATTCCACACAGCACATTTGTTCATTTACTTAGTCAGTATTAATTGAGCACTTACAATGTGCCAGGACCAGGCTGAGCATAGAGTGTTCAGAATTGACGAGGACAACATGGTCCTTGCTCTCAAAGAACCTGTTCTGATACAGGGGCTAAATTTAGTATCTCACCTGTAATAAATAGAATGTAGCAGAAGTGACGATGTGTGATTTGCAAGATTAGTACATGAAAGGCACTGTGACTTCCACCTTGTGCTCTCTCGGATCACTCACTCTGGGGGATGTGGCTGCCATGCTGTGACGACACTCAAGCAGTCCCACGGAGAGGCCCATGAGGAGTGGAGAAGAGGCCTCCAGCTGACAGCCCCCCCCTGGCAGACACATGAGAGCACCATCTTGGAGCAAATCCTCCAACCCCAGCCAATATCTTGACTAAAACTGCACAGGACACCCTGAACCAGAAACACCCCCTGAACTGCTCCTGAATTCCTGGCCATAGATAATAAATGCTTATTGTTTTAAGTGCTAAATTCGGGAATAACTAGTTATGCAGCAATGGATAATTCATATACAGAGAAACTGTCTGTACCCCAACATACCATCACCTCCTAATCCTGCCTTTGGACCTTGTCAGATGAGGATATGAGGTTAGAGCCACAGCAGCCCCCTTGGGACCATGAAAGGAAGGCCAGGAGAGTCTCAGGGATGCTACCCAGAGCCACAAAACAACCCCAAAGCCTTGGAGGAAAATACCCACTATTAGCTTAAACTATGGTTTTCTGGGTCTGTACCTTCATGCCTTGAATACAGCAGGTTCTAGAAAGACAGTACTATCTATGATGCTCTTTGTACTGTAACTTCCCAAGGCTCCTCCCAGGAATTCCAGCCCTTCTCAGCACCCCACCAGGTGCACCGACATCCTGAACTGGAGACACTCATGGTGATGAGGGGTGGAGAGTTCAGAATCGAGAAGCTTTGAAGTCATCACCTCTTGCCCTTTATTCCAAGAGATCTGATTTTCCCAACACGTCAGGACCAGATTTCCATGCTTTTAATCATCCTGGGCTCCCCTAACAAAATACCACAGACTAGGTGGTTTAAACAACAGAGGTTTACCTTCTCAAGAGTTCTGGAGGCTGGAAGTCTGAGATCAGTGTGCCGGCACAGCCAGGGGCTGCTGAGACCTCCCTCCCCGGCTTGCAGACAGCCACCTTTTTACACTGTCTTCACACGGTGGAGAAAAAGAGAGCTCTGGCCCCTCTTCCTCTTGTAAGAACACTAATTTCATCATGAGGGACCCACCCTCATGAACTCCTCTAAGCCTAATTACATTCCAAAGGCCCATCTCCAAATATCTTCAGAATGGGGGATTAGGACTTCAACATATAAATTTGGAGGAGACAATTCAGTCCAAGGCACATACCAAACCACAAAAATTTCAATTCTCTATTCTCTATACCAGAGAGGAAAACAAAGTATTCCCCTTTCCCACCCATCATCTTATTTGTAGATGTACCATTGTAGATGTATGTTCATTTCCATTCTATTTTGATATTAGGCCTCCTTCTACCAATTAATCAAACTTGGGCTCTGGGGCCCAAGAGCCTGGGTCAGCCACCCATCACTAGAGGTGACCTGGGGTTATTTCACCTCTCAGCGGCTGTGTTTCTTCACCTATAATAACGGGGATCTAAGTTCAAGGAGATAATGAATGTAAAGTGCTTAGGATGGTGTCTGCAAGATAGTAAGCACTTAATTGCCTGGCAGCTATTTACTATGGCTGTCATTATCAGTATTTTTATTATTAGCTTTTACTAAGGAAAGAGGCTGACCAGAATGCCAGACCATGGGATTGTCAACCCTCTAGGGAGTGGCCCAGAAAACTGGCAAAACAACAGAACTGGGAAGCCGCAAGGTATCTCTAGACCTGGGCTGCTAACCTTTTGGTTACTCGGTTGCTCGGCTGCCCTATTCACAAAATGGTGGTAGGGATTTCTGTCTCAGAGAATCACAAAGAATGTGTAGGCACCTTGAGACAGTGTCCTGGGCACATATATCGTTACCTTCCCAGGCTCTGACGCCACCTGCGAACAGCAGCTAGAGTTTCAGATACAAGAATGGGTATGTCCAGGTTTCTCAGGACAATGACAACTACCTTTAGTGCAAAGATGAAAAACCTGCCTAAAAAAATGAATCTAAGTCAAGACTTTAAAAGCAAGACACTGAGTAAGCTGACTCTTGCCGGGAATGATTCTTCTGACCAGTATCTGGGAGCTTGCTCCAACAAATGTTGCAGGTGAACATACCACAGCCATGGGCCCCTGCTTCCTTGTAAACCAAATTCCAGTTTTCTTAAAGAATTGGGACTCTCTGTCTTTCAAAGGAAACCGGGCCCTCCCTAGTCTCAGGGGATGAATCCTGATCAATCCTAGCCAGGTGGCACACCTGCAGGCTAAACCGGAACCGCCCCTGCTTTTGTGTGGCCCAAGAGCTAAAAATGGCTTTTAGATTTTTAGGCAGTTGGAAAAGATCAGAAATATAATAATTTTTCTTAAGAGGCAAAAATTATATGAAATCAAAATCTCAATGTCTGAAAATAGGCCCATTTATTTACATGTTCTCTATGGCTGCTTTTGTACAACAGCAGAGGTGAATGGCTGCTACAGGGACTGTGTGGCCACAAGGCTAAAATATTTACTATCTGGTTCTATATAGGAAAAGATCCCTGGTGTAAGCCAGAGGTTCTCAAACTTAAGTGTTCATCAGAATCACCTGGAGGGCTTATTCAACCAGTTTGTGGGTAATTGGCTCAGAAATAGGGCACGTGACACAGTTCTGGCCAGTGAGATTTAAGGGGAAGTCAGCTGGGGAGCTTCTGGGAAAGTGACCACAAAAGGGACGAGAGGAAGGGCCAGGCTCTCTTCTCCCCTTTGAGCACAAGAGGCACCCGCTGCAGCTGGCAGAATGAGCAGAAAGGTGGGAAGAGCCCCCATCTGCCATCATACAGTCAAGCCACTGAAGGCACTAAGTACAGAGTCACCCTCTGTGCAGCAGTAATGACCATCATTTGCCTAAGCCTCTTCCAGTTGGTTCTGTGATTTGAAGCCAAACATCCTATGTGGTATCCCGACTCTGTTCAGCTCCATGCGAGGTTCCAACCCCACTCCTCACCACTGTGAGGACGCCACCAATCCCAGGCCATGAGGGTTGGGGCTGGGCTTACGGGCCACACTCTTCACCATCCTAAGGAATGGGGACAATGTGGGGCAGGAGAATGCGCATTATTTTTGGAGCCATAAAACCCCAGGTTGGAGCCTGAATTCCACCACTTAGTAACTGTGACTAGCCATTTTTAGCTCTCGGGCCACACAGAAGCAGGTGGTGGTCTTGGGTTAGCCCGCAGGTGTGCCACCTGGCTTAGATAGACTGATTTGCCCCGTATTCCAGGGTGTGACTTATACATGTGTGGTTGACCAAGGCAGGCCTGTCTGTGGATCTGAGCAACATCTTTTCCTCTCTGGACCAGTATGAGCTGCTAGAACTAGCACTTGGCAAACACTCACCAGGTCCCAGGCATGTGCTCAGCCCTTCACCTACATGATCCCTATTAATCCTCACGGCAACACTAGGAGGCACACACCATCACTTCCCC
Source organism: Smutsia gigantea (assembly GCA_032199065.1). Taxonomy (NCBI): domain Eukaryota; kingdom Metazoa; phylum Chordata; class Mammalia; order Pholidota; family Manidae; genus Smutsia; species Smutsia gigantea. The sequence continues at coordinate 151,764 of JAVSCE010006314.1, read as the reverse complement.
CATCTTACAGCTCAAGAAACTGAGGCTCTGAGATGTTATGTGACTCCTCCAAGGTTGTACAACCTGGAAGTGCAGAGCTGGGATTCCAACTAAGATCTGTCTTGCTCCAGAACCCATGTGTTTGACTTCAACGTGGTAACCACACTTGAATGACAAAACGTGTGCAGGGGCCTGGATGTACATCAAGGGCTCAGAAACATTATTGCAACGAACATCTAACCCACGGTCTCATTCCCTTCTCATTGCTCAGCATGCAGCCTAGACAAGAGGGCAGGACATTGACTCCACTTTCAAAAGCTGGCCGGCTCCAGTCAGTCAGCCAGTGTGAAGCTGACAGGAGCATGAAGGGAAATATTGCAGGACCACTCAAGACAAGGACAATGAGATGGTGTCCCTTGAGAACCTGGGCAGCAGCATGACTGCTGGGGTCCAGGCCTGCCCAGCATCTCATGGGCTCAGGTTCCTGGGCCGCAGCCTGGCCTTACCTACCAGTTTCCATGCCTGGCTGAGCATCCTTGCCGCCCCCTCTGGCATCCAGGTGTCTAATCAGCCCTGCTGATTCCACCCTGGAGAGCTCGGCTGTTTGCCTTGCCCCTCTGGAGGGCAGGCGGAGGCAGTGGAATGGGCAGCAATTCCGGAGCCATCACAACTTCTGGCTGAAACCAAACATGACAGATTTACCACTGGGCAGGCTGTTCCATTTATTATTTAACGCTTGCAATAAATATTTGCATGACCCAGTGCTAGAGGGAACGCTCTGTGATAACTCACTGCATTTCCCTGCCAAACAGCACTGCAATCGGAATTCAAAGCTGAAGCAGAGAATATTTTGTGCTATTCTAAGGAGCCAGGTGATGGCCTTCTGGTAGAAAACGTTTTCCTGCCAATCTCCAAGGAGGAAAAAGGAGCAGTGAGACTGTAGTTCCAGGAAGCAACTAGATGAGGAGGAGGAGGAGGATAGCTAACATTTACTTAGCCCCTACTGTGTGCCAGATTCTGTGCTAAGAGCTGCACATCCATTCATTCAATACATGTCTCTTGAGGGTAGGGCTGCCAGACTTAGCAAATAAAATACAGGACATCCAGTTTAATTTGAAAGTCAGATACACAATGAAGAATTTTTAGTACAAGTATGTCCCATGCAAAACTAAAAATGAATTAGATGTTTATTCTTCTAGATGTTTGTCAATATCCATGACAACAGGGTCAGAGTCCAAGCCTTAGAATAGCCCATGCAAAGGACCTGAGGCTGTAAAGAAAGTGGGGCATTTGAGTGGGGTATGGGACATGTGAGTGGGGCAGTGAAGGAGGGGAAAGTTACAGGAGACCACGCAGGGCCTGCAGTCACAATAAAGTCATTGGATGTTATTCTAAGTTGAAAGGAAGCCAGTGGGAGGATTAACAGCTAAAGTGGCCATTCTGGGGTCTGGGTCCTGCTGCCTGGATTTCTGAACCCAGACATGACACAGAAGACCCCACTTTGGCAAGGGGGAAAAGAGGAAGAACAAGAAAAGGAGAAACTGCTGGTCAGGCCTCTCAGGAAACATTCACACAATAAAAACCAGCTGCCTCCACAAAAACCACCATCTTCTCTTGGAGCTGCTCTCCCAGCCAGGCGGCCAGAGGGAGGGGGACACTGGCAGGGACAATGCTATCAATGTCCATTTTGCTTTTGTGAAATACAGAAAAGGACATTTCAAAGACTTTTAAAAATAACTTCCAAACAACCCAGAGGTGGGAAGAAAAGAGAGAGAAATTACAGTCGGCCTGTTCAAGAATAGCAATGACAAATGAGTAATACAAATAAAAACAACTGCATTTTCATGTTTTCACGGATATCATGTCATTTGCTCCTTGGTGCTCTAGGAAGGAGGCAGGGCGGATCATGTACCCCCTTTACTAGAGAAGGAAACAGAGACTCAGAAAAGTCAGGTCCAATTGCTAGGAATGGCCAGGCAGGGTGTGAAGCTATGTTTGGCCTCAAAGCCTCAGCTCCCCAAAGCTCCCCTGAAGCTTGCTATGGACTGAATTGTATTCTCCCAAAATTCATATGCTCAAGCCCTAAACTGCAATGTGACTATCTGGAGAAAGGGTCTTTAGGAGGTAATTAAGGTTTTAAATGAGGTCATATAAAGGTGGGGCCCTGATTGGCTAGGAGTAGTGTCCTTGTTAGAAGGAGCATCTCTCTCTACTCTCCTTCCCTGACTCCCTCTCTCTTTGCCACGTGAGAACACAGCAAGAAAGCAGACATCTGCTAGCCAGGGAGACAGCCTTCATTCAGACCCAACCATGCTGGCCAGCCTGATCTCAGACTTCCAGCCTCCAGTACCATGAGCAATAAGTGTCTGTTGCTGAAGCCCCAGAGTCTATGGTATTTTGTCGTGGCAGCTCGAGCTAGGAGAGCTGATGTGAACCCAACCACAGCCCAGCTCTCAGCCAGCCGGTCCTGCCAGCCCAGCTATGCAAAACGAGCTCACTTCTCCCTCAGCCTTCCTTCTTGGCTGATGCCTAAAGGGGCTGCCCACCTGGCAAGCCTGTCCCTGCTTCCCCATAGAACTCACATGCCTCCATGAATGTCAAAAATGAGTCCCGGCGGTAAAGGACTCCTCCTCTGGAACACAGCAGCAGAGTGGAAGCAGCACAGCTTTGCCATTAGAAAACCTGAGTTTGAGTTCTAGCTCTCTCACTAATTAGTTGGGTGGCCTTGAGCAAAGACCTGAACCTCGGTTTCCTCTTTGAGGAATGAGGACAATGCAAGCCACACACACACCCCCAAAATCATGGTGAGAATTCAATGCTAGACATAAAATATCAACACAATGCCTGGCACAACAGTGATAACACTCAAATCATGGGATTAAGTGTCCACTCATTCCACAAAATTTTATTGAATACCTGCCACGTGTTAGGCACTTGGGGACACAACAAGACATCAGACACAATTCCACTTTCATGAAACAATAGAATGGAAAATACAGACTGATGGTATCAAAGGAACACATTTGTAAAAATTTAAGTATGGGAGGTATGAAAAGTGTTGAGAAGCGCTGTAAAAGAAGGCAGTTTCTGTGAAATAACCATCTATGTTAGCATTAGAGAAAGCCTCAAAGGATGATTCAGCTGAGATCTGGGGTGTGAAGGAGCTATCCAAGCAAAGGCCAGGAAAGATAAGCCCTTCTGATTAGACAGGAGCGTGTGCAATGGTGGAAAGGCCGGGGAGAATTGGGCTGGCGGAGGAGGGGTGAAAACAGCCAGGAGGAAGCAAGAATGGGAAAGAGAAGCCAGCAAGGATCAGGCCACGCAGGGTCTGATCATCCATTTCTGAGTTACTTTGAAATCAAAGAGAAGCAGGCACTCAAGCTAAGAACATAGCACACTGGCAGGTACAGAATAAGAGCTCAAAAAATGTGAGCTCCCTTCCCTACCCTGAAACAGCCAAAATAAATTTAAAAGGCTTCTCTGTTTTGAATTTTCAGATCTGGCTTTGCCTTGCAACTACTTCTTTTAAAAAGGTCTGTGGACTGGGGGGCAGTGAGGGAAGGATGTGAGGGAACAAGTTCAAAATCAAAGAAGCCAAAAACTCCTAGCTGGAAATTTTCTCTCTAGACCTCTGTAGGAATGGCCATATCGGTGGAACAGTGGGAGACAGAACAGAAGTCAGCAGAGCTTGGAATTTTTTTCTCCAACCAAGACCCAATGCCAGGCACATGGAGAAGCCACCCCCCATCCCATCTCTACCCCCATGGCCTGTCTGAGGACAGTTGGCCAACCCCCTTATAACACTAAGCCGACCCCTCAGGGTCACTCTAGGCTGAAGTCATCAACCTGGGCCACTTCAATGCCATGAAAGCAAAAGGTATTGTTGGCAAAAAAGCTCAAAAAAAAAAAATCGTGGCAAGTGGTCAGGACAGAGACACGGTCTGAGTCTATGAGAAGTCATCCAGCATGCAGTTCAGTGTGACATGAGCCCTTCTTGGACTTTCCAAATTCATTACATTTTATTTATTCATTCACTACCCACATAGAGCTTACCATCTAGTCCAGGAAATATGTAGAGCAAAATTTTAAATTGGGACTAGAGAAAAATAATTTACAAGAGGAGTAATTTAGTGTAACAGGAACAGAGCAGGACGGAAGGTAGAATAAAGATACATAAGCCAGGTCAATTACTAAACTAGATCTGAAAATGTGGCTTTGAGTTCACTGGTGGCCAAGTCAAAAAGGACAGTAGAAGCTGCTCTCATGGTCAGTAAGAAGAAAGACACTTGCCTAAGACAGCACTGTCCTGATGTGCGACCCCAGGTAAGCGATGTAACCTCTACAAAGACTCAATTTTCTCATCTTCAAAAAGGGATGAGATATTATTGAATCTCTGTCGCTCCTTCTTTAGGTAATAAAAAGTCAAGCTGTAATGAAAACGAAGAACGGCTGGTCTTTCAGTCTAGACTCTGAAATAAGAATCCCAAACTCCAATGCCTTATAAGGTCCAGTCAGTAGCAGAAATGAGGCACGTAGTCTGGGCCTAACACAATAGGGAGTGATGGGAACTGTAATGAATGGGAAAGCCCCTGCTCTGTCTAAAGCCGCCAGCTGATTCCTGCCCTGCAAGCCTGTGGGCCTATGTTCTGATTTAATTTTAAGAGGAGCTCAAAATCAGGATTTTTAATGTAAACTCTTCTAACTTGTAAAAATGTTTGCTTTTCATTCCAATTTACTTAAAAGATGGTACAGATCACACATCGCCCCACCTGAAGGCCAATTCCACAAAAAAAATAGCAAATCCCTTTAGTGTCTTACAAATAAAGTTTTCTACCTTCAGGTTAAATTGCAGTCCCCAAACCCTATCTTCCCCCAGAAAAGCATCAAAGAAGTGTCTCAGCAAAGGTACTATTTTTTTTTTAATCCCTTTCCATACACACTGTTGAGTTCCTACTTATTTTAGAGACAGTGAAGAATACACCAGTGTGGTAAACAAGTTTCCACCAAGCAGCCAGACGGGTCTGGCTGTATACTCCATCAAGACACTGGCCAGCTCCCAGGAAGTTCTCAAGGTTTGGTGATGTCTGCAGAAAGCAGCCTTTTCATCATCTACTTCCAAACATACTGTAGGATTTATTTCTACTAGGAACCAGAAAACACCCATTCCTCTCCAATCCCTTCTCCTCTGCCCAGCCCCCTGGATGAGGTTTTCTTCAAGGAGCCCTGCCATTCCGTTCATTGCCAGTTCAGTTCAACAAACACTTGCCGAAAGCCCACTGCATACAGGTACCGCGCTAAGAGCTGGGCGTGTCAAAACAAATAATGTGAGACCACTGGTCTATACTCCACAGGTGAGTCTGAAATATGAGAAGCAACTACACTTACCCTACAGAATATTTGAACTCAGAGAGCTAGGCAATATATGGAAAGAGAGTTAACTTGATCTGGGTTGAACAACCACTACCTATGTTACTTTCGGCAAGTCATCTACCCCATATCTATTCCAACATCTATTTTAAAAAATGGGGCTATACCACTCAAAATTCTATTGATTGTTAACTTGTATAAAATAAATGACTACTAGCTTTATGCTAGGAGATGCTTGCACCTTAAAAAAAAATGGGGCTATAACACCACCACCTAACTTACAGTTTGTTGGAAATGGGACAGGCCCTAATTGTTACATAGGTCGTGCACTACACAATTCCAAGGGTTGCTGCTCACACAGATGATGCTGTGAATGGTTCCCCCCTAGAGTTGTACAATACCCAATATGGACAACTGTATAGGGCAGCCCTGTCTGGAAGGAGTAAATACCGCACAGGAAAGGAACAAGCAGTGTCCGTCACAGTGCAAGGACTCAACGAATGAAAACTGCTGCTAGTAGACAAGCCAGCCAGAAAATAAAACCTAGTTTAAACTTCTTGCCACCATCTTTTTAGCAAGAACCTCAGCACATAAAACAAAGCACTTGTGAACAACCAGGGTCCCTCAGACTCAAGCTGAGAGCCGTTCACATCCATCAGGCCTGGACTGTGTTGCATTTCCTCCTCCAAGGAAACACACCTACCAGTTCTCAAGGCTTGATTTATGCTGCTGCTACTTGACAGTCATTCACCACTTCAGTGTCCCTCCCTCCGCCGGGCCCAGCCCTGCAGCTGGATTTAGACTGCTGACAGCAGCGTGGCAGTCCAGACTCTTCTTGGTTCACAGTGATTCTCCAGGACACGTGCTCTGAGTCTACAACCCCTGGATTTTCTTTTCCTTTTAAGCTCTGAACTGATTGTCTCAAATGTTTAAATATAGCTGGCATCTGGCTCTTACCTGCTTAATTTGAAGGTGGTATTGGCCAGGTCTCTTTCCCTTGCAAAGCCACAGAAAAGCAGCTGGAATCAGTTCAGCAAGCGGTGAATTTACCGTTTCACCTATCTGAAGGGTGCAGGGGTAGCGCTAGGTGCAGGTACACTAGGTAGGATTCAGGAGCCCAAACACTGTGGGGAAAAACCTCTCCACCTTTTGAGTCTGTCCTCCAACGTAGTGCCTCCACGTGGTGGCTTCTGGGAGACTTAAGGCGTTAAAAGTTGAGTAAAAGCCTCCCCCAGAATAAAAAGCAAAGCTACATAAAGAACAGTTATATGGAGCAGCCTGGGCAAACACTCTAGGAGCTCAATCTTCAGTCCCCACTACCCACTTCTCCTCCTTTGGCCATTTCAGCCCTGTAGGAAGGTTCTGGTTCCAGCTTGTTGGAGGAGATCATGGGAGGACGTGACAGCCTTGGTGACCTGTCCTTGGGATGTAGTTCCTCCGCTAGGAGCCTTTTCCAAGGCCCCAGTCTTGAGAGAGCAACGTGGTCTGGAGACATTCTGGACGGTGTTCGTGACTGAACCCAGGTGATGCCTCTCTGGAAACTTTCAGGATTCGGGCGGGCGGGCACAGAAAGCTACTCGTCTCGTGGCCGCTCAGGACAAGCCTCGTCAGTAAGGCCCCTTGCTTATTAGAACCGCCACCTACCACTCTGGAGGGGCCTGCCTCTTTCTTCCGGCTCTCCCTGCCCTCCTATTGGGTCCAGTTTCGAATTTCACCTGGGAAAGAACTGCCAAGGTTGCCAATCAAAAGCGCCGTAGCCTGAGCGCTCAGCTCCACCTTCCTGACCTCGGGAAGCGACGCCTCTTCCCCTGGCCCAACAGCTGAGGCGGAAGCCCCGCCTCCTCCGTTTCCCGGGCTCATTTCAGAAGCTGTCAATATTTGACTGCCAGACTCTGCATCCAATGATTAATTGATCAAGAAGCTCCACCAACTTCTGAAGGACTCCCATCTCTCAAGTCTCTCTAGGCTTCCTGTCGCAATGTGATGGAAGCTCAACTTACTGGTAAGATACTGAAGGATCTTTAATTATTACTATTATTATTAGATATAATAATAGTATTATTATTAATATATTATTAGATTATTATTAGTCAAAATAACGTGCCATTGTTATTGTCAGGTAGAAAGATAGGCATGAGCAGCTGGCAGAAGGGGAAAATAAAGTTTAAGGAAAAAACTACCCAAGCAACCCAGGTAGGGGGTCCCACTTGAGGAGAACAAAGGCTTTGCAGGGAGGTAACTTCTTTGCCAACTGGAACCAGGCCAAACTGGTCCCAATCTGATCCCAACTTGGGCTCTACGGAACAAAACTTAAGAATCGCCCAAAACATGCCTCAGCATAGAAAAGGACATGCGCACTGAGAGGGATGGCTGCACAGGTGGACCTGTCAATCAAATAACCCCACCCTGTCAATCAAAGAGGCGCCTCTTAGCCAGAATCCAACATATAGGCCTCCCACCTAACCCATGGGGCCTTTGTCTACCTTGAATCTGGCCTGCTCCTCCCTTGGAGTGTATTCTACTGAAACTTCCGTCTTCTTTGCTACTGTGTCTCTGCCTTTCAATTCTTTGTTGAGGAGGGTACAAGAACGGAGAACAAACTCAACCCCTAACATGACTATTAATAGATATGATTATAACATTACTGTGGTTACCAGGCACTGGGGTGGTCAGGAAGTGGGGAAATGTTGGTCAAAGGCATAAACTTCCACTTATAAGATGAATAAGTTCTGGGGATCTGATGTACGGCATGGTGATGATAGATAGTAACACTGTATTATACACTTGAAAGTTGCTAAGAGAGGAAATCATAAATATTCTCACCACAAAAAAGAATGGTAATTAAGTGATATGATAGAGGTATTAGTTAATGATATGGTGCTAATCATTTTGCTATATATGTATGCCAAATCAACATGCTGTGTACCTTAAACTTACACGATGCTTTTTGTCAATTATATCTCAAACCCGGGGGAAAATATTATTTCATCTAATTTTTAGTAGTATTAGTATAGATATAAAAATAACATTGTCATTCTTGTTGTTAGGATCAGAGAGAGGAAGAAGAGACACTTATGAGGCATTTAATACCTTCCAGGTTCTATTCTAAGCATTTAGTCCTCACAACCACCCTACGAGATAGGCATTCTCATTTATCCCATTTTACAGAAGACAAAAACTGCTATCACACACCTAGGCCATGAGCCAGGATTTGAACCTGGATGGTCTGGCTCCAGGGGCTATACCCATCACCATTAGACTATAATCAAAATGAAAGGAACCAGAAGAGCAGACGTGTGCAAGTGTAACTGAAACCAAGCACTTGAATTTCAACCGTACTCACTTTTCATCTCTGCCTCTGTCAAAGTTTCCTTTTCACAGCTAATGGGTTTCCCTCCTGTTGGCAGGAGATGGGGCTCCCTACAGCCCCCCATCTCACAGCCTCCACCACAGAGAAGGACTGATTGACACACTCCCTTAGAATCCAAGTTCAGAAGCCCAAGGAAGGGCTCTGATGGCCCAGTTTGGGTCTTGTGCCAACCTCTAGGCCAATCACCGGTGGCCATGGGGTCAGAGGACTACAGTGTCAGGGCTTTGGTGTCAAATCAGTCAATGGCACATGGAGGCAGGAGCCCTCTACAGGCTCAAAGTGGCAGGGATCTAAAAGAGGGGTGAAAGCTGTCCTCATGAGAAGGCATATGCTGGGGACAGTGGCATTTATTTCATCCTGAGAAAAAGGGAAGTTTGCCAGGAAGCCTCACCAGGAAGAAGCCAGTTGGCCTTTGGCTGAGGACTGAGGGCCCTCCCAGCTGTGACCCTTCTGACATCTACTCCAGATGCTGGCCATCATTCCTTCAGCAGTGCCCAGGCAGCTTTAATGAGGAACCACAGACAACCGTCCTCCGGGCCTCCCGTGAAGGGGCATTAGCATGCATTATCATCCTGCTCTGCCTGCCTGCATGAAATATGGAGGAGGGTCTTTGAAGACTCAGCCAGAGTGCTTAGCAAATGCTCCATAACAGCTCACCTGAAAATATCCCAAGCGCAGGACTCATTGTGTAATCTGTTATATTTCACAATTGTGGTTTTGGCAGGAGGTGGGCTAAATTGACACTTACTTCGATGTCATCCTATTTGTCATTTCTGCTGCCTTCTTCCTTCCCCACCCCCTCAATTCTGATTTACATCTTAAGACCCCCAGAGCAGTGGTGCTTGAAAGCAAGCCCTACAACTGGTCAGAACTGGGTCTGAATCTTGGATTTGCCACTTACCTGGGTAACCTTGAGAAAGCTATTTAACCTCTCTGAACCTGGGTTTTCCCTCCTGATAAGTGGTGATATGAATACCTATCTTGTTAGGCAGTTAGGAGAATTATAAATAATGGAGGGAAAGTTCTATATTAGGATAGAATGACTGTGCTGAAGTGTCAAATAAGTCCCCAAATATCAGTAGCTTAGTGCCACAAAGGTTTTTGCTCACCCACAGAAGAAAGGAGCTCTTCTGTAGTAGGACACAATAAGGCCAAGTCAGCCAGAGATGTGGACACCAGCAGAGGTGACAGATGGACAGACATATAAAGCATCTTGGTGTCATTGAGTCCCTAGTCACTGGTCCATAAAGCAACTCCTTCCATCCCATAAGCCACTAAGATCCAGTTTTGCTTAAGCATGCTTAAGGCGGGCTTTGGTCACTTGTAACTGAAGGAGATGCAACCTGCAACCAGTTGAATTAGCCGTAGGGGATGCTGATGGACCAAGGGCTGAGTGCTTACTATGTACTAGGCACTATCAGTTATGTTTTCTGAGCATGTCCCCTGCACTCTGCTAGACACTTTATAAAGTGGACAAATTTCTGCTCAGGGTCAACATCACCCTTCTGAGTTAACATCACACCTGCCTGTGAGTCAGTTATGAGTACCCCATTTCTAAATTAGGAAACTGAAGCCAGAGAGGTTAAGTCGTGTGAAATCTTAGTTTGGGGTCCCCCGGAAGCAGACATGAGGCAAGGATTCAAGTACAAGCAGTTGATTTTGGAGGTGCAGAAAATACCTATAGGGAAGTGGGGATGTGAACTAGGGATGAGAAGGCAGCAGATAAACCCTGTTGCTAAGAAAGCTCCAGCTCTGGGCCACTGGACTTTAATCCTGTCGGGAAACACTGCAAGTCAGTGTGTGCAACACACCTCACAGTCATCCCAGCCAAGAGGCAGGGAAGCCAGGGGTATTTACACATCTGTCAATCAGAGCTTGAGAGATACTTCCAGCCCACCCTTTGCAAGGAGAGTAGCATCCCACAGCTTTGGAGAAAGCCCTCAGACAAAGAGAAGCAGATATACCAGCAGCTGGAAGTTGGCCAAACTTACCAGTGTAGCAAAGCCAGAGCAGTGGTGTGGAGGTAAACATTTAACAACTGGCTCTGCAGACCGAGGAAAAAAGCCTTGCTTTGTAATGTTTGCTGATGCCTATGATGTAACTATTCCTGCTATGGCCAATTTCAAGCTACCAACTTGATGTCAACTGGACTGCAAAATTCCTGAAAATTTAACAGTTGACTCTTGGGGGCTGGCACTAGCCCACTCCAGCCTACCACTAAATGAGGGGGTGGGGGCGGGGCCACAGGAGTGTCCGTTACACATGCCTAAGTCACACAATGAAGAGGACACCTGGGACAGTTCACTGTAGTACGGTATGATCCGAAATCCACGGTCTTTACTTTCACCCATGGTGGGTGTTATTCATCCTCATTCCTTCTCAGCCTGGGACTGTGCATAGATTGTAGCAGCGGACAGTCACTGGGGAAAAGAAAGAAGAAACTGGTGTTAAAATGAGAGGGGAAGGGCTATTCGTTAATATCGAGAGGGTCCTTCAAAATCACCCAGTCTGACCCCACACTGAATGTTGGGCTCCTCCCAACAGCCTTTCTGGACCGTGATCATCCAGCCTCTTCTTCCACAACTCCTGTGACAGGGAGCTCAAGGGAGCCCACCACTCCTCCAGCAGAGGAGGGGCCTCGAAGCGCCCCACCTCACCAGACCTCCGGGGATTCAGGGAGCCAGCTGCCTGTAAAAGAGAAGTCATTTCACTGCCTCCAAGGCAATGGATGGACTCGGCGCCAGAGAAAGGCACTTGAAGAATGAGCAAGCCCCTGAATCGGACACATGGAGCAGATGAAGTGTCTGGTCCCAGACCAAAGTAAGCAATGGCTCCTTTTGTCAAAGCCACTCACCAAAAGGGAGACTATTACATGATAAATGCTGGCCTGGATCAGACCAGTGAAGCATCACGTACAGGGTTCTGTCTCTGACAGGGCTCCGTGACTTCCCCCAGGCTGAGAGAGTAAGGCAGAGTGCAAACTTTCCTGTGCAGGAGAATCACCAGGAAGCCTCCTGGGCCCCACCCCCAGGTTCCCACTCAGTAGGTCTGGGGCAGGGCCTGAGCATCTGCATTTCTCTCAAGTTTTCCGGATGGTGTTTGGTGAAGCAGCTGGCAGGGCCAGCTTCAGGAGCGTACCACCTGTGCATGGTTTAATTCTCTGCTGTTGTCATCTTTAAGTGCTTAACAATTTTTTGAGCAAGGGACTCCACATTTTCATTTTGCACAGTATCCTGCAAATTACATGGCTGGTCCTGGTTGCTGGCTCCCAAATCTGTACAAGCAGCAGTGGGTTAAGAAAAGAGCCCAAGCAGACAAGCTACTCCTAAGTGTTAATGTGAATGTAGTTCAGATAATTCAACTTATATTTACTGAGCACCTACTATGTGCCAGGCATGGAACTAGGTCCTGAGGAAGGATAGGATACAATAGTCACGGAGCCAATAAGGGCTGCCCTTAGGGACTTCATAGCAAATGGAGGATCATATACTTTATTCATTCAGCCTGTATGTGCCTGGCATCGGGATGGAGGCCGGGCATACGGTGTTGAACAAAAAAACAGGCTCTGCTGTGGGACAGCCTGGACCCTCATGAGGGAGGAAGGCTCCCCCACCCCTACAGAAGACTAAACCAAGTTAACAGTAAAAACTGACACTTAATGGATCAGAACAGAAATGTTCGAAAGTCACAGAAAGGCCCATTAAAAGCTTAAGATAGCAGAATGGAGCTGTAAGCCTCAAGGGGCACTACCTATGAAGAGAGGGTCAACAGAAGAATTTTTAGGAGCCACCCACCATTCTGTGAGCCAGTCCTAGGGCTGGATACTCACCCTGTCTTCCCAAAAGCCTAGAGGGGGGCGTCCCTGCTGACCCTGGTTTACAGTTGAGGAAACCGAGACTCAGAGCTAAGGGTGAAACACCCAAGTTTATACTGCCAGTACATGGTTGGGCTCCCTGGCCCCAAATCCACACTCGTGACTGTTTCTGTACAGTTTAACATTCAGAGCTGTCTCAAGGAAGAAGGGGAGACTTGGAGAGGTGGTGAGCCCCCAATCCTGGAAGCATTACTGCAGAGACTCCCCGCACACTCCCCCCAACACCAGCAGGTGTCCCAGAGAGAACCCTGAGCATCAGATCGGGTTGGTCAGGGTGAGCGGAAGCTGGGAGGTGGTGTAGCATCGTGGCCGTGGCTGAGGTCAAATCCTGCTCTCATCACCCCTTCGCTGCATGACGCAGACAAGTTACTTGGTTCTCCAGGTGTGGAGTGACCACATTCCAAGCACCTGACTAGCAGGTTCTGCTCAGATCTAGCCCCCCAAAGACCATAACGTTAAAACCTTGCATACCTCTCCAAGCGTCCTCTGTGAAAGACAGAGTTCGTGTCAGCTCGACCTCCAGAGCATATCCCATAGCCATCTCTGCACGTCCACTTCCACTACTCTGGTCTGCACCACCATCACGTCTCCTCCGGATTAATCAGCGTCCTCCCAGCTGCTCTGTCAAGGCTCTTAATCCCCTGCAGCAGAGATCAGCAAACTATGGCCCTCAGGCCAAATCCAGCCAGCCACCTGTTTTTATAAATAAGCTTTTTATTGGAACAAGGCCATGCCCATTCATGTATGTCCTTCGAAGGCTGTTTTCCCACCACGATGGCAGAGCTGAGTAGTTGCCAGAGACCATAGGTGGTGCTTGAGACCTTGGCTTTCTGGCCTTTTGTAGGAAAGTTTTCAGATCTCTGCCCCGCCATCCTTTCCCTCAACAGCATCCACACTCATCCTTCTGAAATGGCCATTAGGCCATTTCCCTCCCCTGCGTGAAGCCCCCCAGGAGCTGTTAGAAAGCGCCTCAATTCATCATCCCCTCCAGAACAGTAGTATGGGATCTTGCCGTTTATTGACGTCACTGGTCTTGTCTCTCACCACTTTCTCCCTTGCTCACTCCCACCAAACTGTCCAGTTTGCTACTTCTTGACAGCTCCCCCAGCCTGATGCTTATTCCTCCCCTGGGATCTCTGCCTGCACTGCTCCCTCAGTCTGGAATGCTCTTTCCTCTGCTCTTCAGACAGTTCCCTCCTTCTTGTCACATAAGGTCTCAGATTTGAATGCCACCCTCTCAGAAGGGCTCTCCCTGAATCCCCCACAACCTAGAAGTCCCCCAGTCAACACCCCGTCACCCAGTTCTATTTTTCTCTTTGCATTTATCACTAACTAAAATGATTCCATTTATTCACATGTCACTTGACCAATAACTGTCTTACAGAACTCCAACTAATACCCTGATACAATTACCTGTGGCAAGAGCTCAGGCTTTGGGGTCAGTGAACCCATTTACAATCTGTGTGATCTGGGGAAGTCACCTAACTGCTCTGATCCTCAATTTTCTCATCAGTTTGTTTGGCAAATCAAGTGAGAAAAATACTATACAGTCCTTCATTCTGGGCCTAAGATGAAGAAGGGGTTTGGTCACTGGTTCCAAGTATTCCAGAAAAATCAGCAGCATCCCACCCTTCCTTGGATTCTGGAGACCTTTGACTAAGCTAGCTCGAGCTGAGTTTCTAACCCTTGCAAACAGGAGGGTTGACTAGCAGTGGTGCCCCAAATATTGTCTTTCTCCAATCCATCACCTATATTGTGAGTGGTGGTCCAACCTGGGCAAACCCAGGGAGAGGCCAGCTCTCCCCTAGGCAAGCTGAAGATGGAGCTAGTGGGCAGTAACTGACTCAATGTCCTCTGCACCTTAGCAGCAGAAAGATGTTTCCAGAAACCCGGTTGACCCCAAAGGAGCCTTTTCCAAGATGTGGTCCCGTCCCAAGATGCAGCACCCACTCAGGTTAGACTGGGCTGTTTTCCTGAACAGAGAAGTCACAGACCAGCAGGCAGTGGTCAGTGGGCTCTGTGTCCAGACTGAGAACATTTTCCAGACCAGATGGTGTCCCTGGCAGGCCCTCAAAGCCAGCAGAGGCCAAGTCATGCCCAAGAGGCCCAATATGATGGGAATGGTCCAGCATCCCAATGAACAAGGCATCCCAGCACCCTCCTCATTTGCCAGCTGGCCACCATCCCAGGGGCCCAGAGCAGCAGACGGGCAGGGGCACTGGGCCGGAAGTGGGGCTCACAAGCTCAGCTCACACATACACACCCCCATACCTAAATGCATGCACATAAGAGTCACTGCATTCATACAACAGGCACACAGATATACTCCATCCAAACTCTCCTGCCGATAGTCCAGCAGGCAACAGAGCCACAGTATAGTGTGGAAGAACCCAGAAGTCTGATCCCAGGATTTTTTGCATGTGCCACACAAATAAAAGACATTTGACAAAACCTTTGACTCACATCCCCCTGGGGCTCCTTTCTGCCTGCAGATCACACCAAAGCAGCTCCATGCAGATGGCCCCTCGGACCCTCTCTCACTGGATCCCCAAGGATCAAGTCATGTTCCGGCAGAAATATCTGGATCTGTAATGGCAGAACACTGATGGCCTAGGCCAGGCTTCCTAGAAACAGAGCAGGAGATGGGGATTTGGGTGGATGTGGGTTTTTAAGGGACGACTTTCAGGAGAAGGGAAGTGGGGGCCACAAGAAGCAGAGAGGAAGGAGCCGAGCAAGGATGTCATCTGTCATGTCCAGCCTTGGCCTGATCCACAGGAAGCTCTGGAGCAGAGATGCATGACTGTGAGGCAGGGGTCAGCAATCCTGACCACTCTATCAGTTAGTCATTGGGGTGTCTCCTCCCAGGTGAGGCAGCTCCCATCTGGAGAAGGTTCAGCTGCCAGCTCTCAGCAGCCAGCACTTACAGGGCTGGGGAAAGGTTCCCTGGCCAGGTAAAGGAGAATCTGGGTAGGACTCCAACCATGTCTGCACCAGTGCAGACCAATGTCATTGTCTGAAGCTCTGAAAAGAAGGAGAGAAGTCATCTCTACCCCCGTATGATTTTCAATATAGTGAACATCTATCATGGCACGGGCACTGTGACCAACATCAGTGGCTGGTGGTGACACACAGGCACAGCCCAGCAGTAGATTCCAGGTGACTGTCAACCCTGCCTCTGCAAAGGGACTACACCGTGAAGCAAGCCCTGCAGCAGGTGCTCTGTGAGCACAATTTCACTGACTTCTCAACGGCCCTGTAATGCTGCGATTACCCTCTTTCTACTGAGGAACAAGCTAAGGCTCAGGGACGTTAGGCAGCTTGCCCTAAGTCACACAACCCAGGAAATAACAGGGGCAGGACTTGCACTCAGATCTGTCTGGCTCCAAAGCCAGTAAAAAGTCTCCCCTCTGCCTCACTGCCTTGAAAAAGATTGAAAAAGATAGCAAGCAGAGGAAGCCCTTTGCTTCCTTTGTGATGCAAGGGTCCCCTGGTGATGCTGGGATCGTGATTTTATCGTGTTCAGAAGGGAATGAAAGGGACAGGAAACAAGCCACATGTGATCTCCTGTCATGTCGGAAGACACTCATTTCAGAGAAATGTACATTTTGCAGAATCAATATACTCTGAAGCCTCAAAAGGCCGGTGAAGACATACAGCCCCAACCCCTGCATGTGGGAACCCTGTTAGGAGAGACGGTAGAAATTAAATGGAATCATCTGGAGTAAGTAGGTTGTAAACATTCAATACTAATGATCCGTTTCAGTCCCAAAGACCCGAACCTTGGGCTTTCCCCACTGTGTGCTCTTGTCCTGAGATGGGGATTCTCCTCCATTCACAAGTCACACCTGCAGAACTTGTGTCTCAGCTCTTACCCAAGGCTGGTAACATTTTCTGTAAAGGGCCAGATAGATAGTACATATCTTGTGGGTCATACCATCTCTGTTGCAATTACTCAGCTCTGCTGTTGTCACTCGAAAGTAGCCATAGACAGTACATAAGTGAATGAGCATGGCTGTGCTCCAATAAAACTCTATTAGACAATAGGCAGGCAGCTGGATTTGGCCCTTGGGCTATAGTTTGCCAAACCCTGCCTATCCTACTCCTGGGCTCTTTCAGGTACACGTATGTGTGCAACCTGCATTCTGAGCCATTTCATGGCCACAGGGCACATCCCTAGCTTGGGCTTTTTGTGTCCTAACTTGGGGTCATTCATTATGATCAGGCAAAGAGGTTAGCTTGGCACAATGTAAATTCTCATGCCCACAAATTAAACCAGGTAAAACATGTACTAGGTTGTACTGCACATCTGACTGCCAGTTATTATGTTATTGTTTTAAAATAAGCATTTAAATATGGGTAACTGTTGAACCACTGTGTCTGAAACCAATATAAGATTATACAATACTCCAATAAAAAATAGTATTTAAACTTATTAGTTTTAGAAAAACAGGGAAGATGGATTCATATGTGAAGAGTACCCCACATATTAATGTATTATTATTTACTAAAGTCCATATTTATTTAGATTTCCTTAGTTTTTACTTCATGTCCTTTTCGGTGCCAGGTTCCCAGCCAAGACACCACACTGATGGCCTTCACAGTCTTGGGGAATACTAGTCAGGTGTTTTGTAGAACATCCTTCAACTTGGATTTGTTGGATGTTTTTCTCATAAGTAGACCAAACTTGTGTGTTTTTAGGAGGAAGACTACAGAGGTGACGGATCATGGGTATTACTTCCTATCAAGAGTACGTACTCTCAGGATGACATCACTGTTGACCTTGACATTGATCCCCCAGCTGAGGTTGTGTCTGTCAGGTTTCTCCACTATGAAGTTACTCTTTTCCCCCCTTTGTCAGACTGTCTGCTTTGGAAGGAAGTCACACACAGCCAACACTTTAGGAGGGGGGTGGAGTGACTACACAAAATTATTTGCAATTCTGCACAGACTTGTCTCTTCACCATTTATTTGTTCAATCATTTGTTTATATCAATGTAGAATCATGGGTATTTATTTTATACTGTGTGTTATAATCCAGTGCTACTTTATCTTGTTGCTTGAATTGTCCAGCTTTGACCACTGTGGGCACTTGCAGTTGGTTCCTGTGTCCCTCTGAGATACCCCCACCAGCATGGAGTTTTGTGTTGCTTGGTTTAGCATTTCCTTTTGTGCTGAAGGAAAGCACAATGAGAAAGCACTTACTTTCTGACACTGTAGGACGCTCCTGCCTTATCTTGTGTATTTCCTACCCCTGTCCTAGAATTAGACATTTCCTAAGGGGCCGTAGGCCCTTTTATCAGAGAGCAGTATTTATGAGCATGGAAATGTGGGCACTAGCCGTTTGTTGCTAATCTGTCTGTTGTTTCTGGCCACTCAGCTGACAGAGCAGGGAAGTATCTATGTATTACCAACCTGTGAGGATGCGTGTATGTATAGATATTTCTAGATGCAACCATCTGTATCTATATTAAGGTAAACATGACTTCAAACTGATGTCTCCAACTTTGACCCATTACCACATGGATCATTCTAGCTTTCTCTTCTCTCCTTATCTGCAACCTTCCACTCCAGCAGTGAGAAACCTGGCTCCCACCCTCCACCATCCATTTGCTTAACATCAGTATACATGTGTAGTGGTTAGTCACTGAACCATTTCTGGCCTATAAAAATGGCAGTTTCATTTTTAGGTTCACCCTAAATAGAAGACAAATAGGAATCGGTGACATGGTCTCCATATGAGTCATATGGATGGATTGTGACCCGTATTATTACTGAGTATTCACTCACTCATTCATCAGTGGATGGATGGAGCCTCAGCTATCCCCCCGCCACTGGCCGCTTCCTCTCCGTCTCTTTGCTGGCCCCTCCTCCCTGCCCTTCCTCTGAACGCTGAACTGTACCAGGTCCTCTTTGCTGCTCCTCAAACTCGTGAAGCTCACTTCCTCCGCACAGGCTTTGAAGTTACTGTCCCCTCTACCTGGGCAGCTCTTCCTCCCAATCTTTGTATAACCGGCCCCTTCTCTTCCTCAGGTCTCAGCTCAAATGGCACCTCCTCAGAGTGGCCTTCCCAGAACGCCAATCACCCTTTACCACATCACCTTGTCCCATTTTCTTTTTTTATAACACCTATCAATATCTCTCACTTACACATCCCTCTCCTCCGTTAGCATATGTTCTAGGAGTGTGAGGCCTGCTCACTCTTTCTCACCACTACGTCTCCAACACAGAGCAGGGCCTGGCACAGGCTAGATGCTCAGTCAACACCTGTCGAATGACTTAATGACTCCCGCCAGGATCAAACTTTGCAAAGCGCCCACGAGACCAGAGGTCAACAAACCTTTTCCACAAAGGGCCAGATAATAAATATTTTAGACTTCATAGGCCATACAGCCTTTGCCACAACTACTCGCCTCTCCCCTAGTAGGGGAAAAACAGCCATGGACAATCTGTAAATAAGTGGGCACAGCTGTGTTCCCATGACACTCTATTTATAAACACAGATGACAGGCCAGATTTGACCTGGGGCGACAGCTTCCTAACCCTACACTCGGCCAGTTTAAGCCTTACACCTCATCTTCACATGTGAGCAGTTCTCTGCCATCACAACTGGGAACTGGCCATCACTTAAGTGAGGCATTCTTGCAACTGGGCGAAGGGAGAATCATTTTCAACAGGCAGCAAAGTGTTCTTTCTCCACATTCCTGCCTACCCCAGCCCCTAGGAAGGGAGCAAGAGGCCTGCTCTGAGTTTGATCACTCAGCAGCTGTTAGCCGCCTCTCTCAGCTCCAAGAGCAGGAACAGGATGAAAATGGAGCAGCTGTCAGCTTCCAGCCCCTTGCCAGCTGCCTTCCCTGCCGAGACCAGACAGGGAGAGGCAGCCCTCAGCCTCTGGAAGCATGGATTCCACACAGATTTGGGGACCATTGTTCCAATGCAGTCATCTATTTTACAAAATCTTCAAACTCCAAAAAGCAAATGCAAGATGGGCTGCTGTTTTATCACACAGCAAAACAGTAAAAAAATTCACTCATACAAAAGGAAATGTAAATCGGCAGCATCTTAAACTACTGCAGGTATACGGTATGGCAGAAGGGATGTGGTTAAAAATGTTTCTGATCCAACCACCATCCCACCATTGTACCATGAAGCATAGACACCCACTCCCAATGAGAAGGGAGAAAGAACAGGTTGTTCTTTCATATCATACCTTCCCCCACTCCACCAAGGTCCAGGGCCAGAAAGGAGCCTCCTGGGTCTAGCACATAGTAGGCCTACAGTAAGATTCATTTCTCCACACCTCCAGGCATGTCATGGATGGTAAGGGCATGGTCATTCTGATAATGGAAAGATAAAGTCAAAACTGGCAGATGATGGTGACCAGTTTTGAAGTAGAGCTGACTTGTATTGGTTCTGCCCACCGGGACCACTTGTTCCTCTGGGACATGCAGTGTCCCCGGTCACAGCACTCCCATGGCATGGGCATACATATGGCTCAGGTCTGGCCAGACCGCAGCAATTCCACAGTCTGCCCATCAGCTCTTTGCCTTCCCCAGGACTGACATACGGTGCTGTGAGATGAAAGTTCTCTTTCTACTGGGCAAATTGGGATGATGTAAGGCCCTATGCTGCTGGGTGAGTGTCTTCACAGAAGCAGAACAAATCAGCAGACACCAGGAGCCTGCTCTCCCAAACTGCACTGACAGTTAGCTGTGGCCCTCTCCACTTCTGTGCATCCACACCCAGCGCCTGCCCCATCCCTGCCCCTGCCTTAGGCCAAGAACTGGCTGAGCAAACTGCCTTGGCCCTGCTTTACATGTCTGCCAGTTTCTGGCAGAGTGGTCTTTCAGAGCTGATGGCTGAGAGCTGGGGTGGAGCCTTGACAGAGTGAAGGTCAACACGCAAAGGGAAGCAGAGCCAGGACACTAAGACAGACCCTGGATCCACCCAGCCACGTACAAAGCCAGGCACTCCAGGATTTCTCCACTACATCAGTAGAAGGCTCCATTTTGCTCAAGCTATTTGGAGCTGGGTTTCTATTACTTGAAACCTAAAGAGCCTTCACAAATACACGTAGAAATGCATCAGTTTGCTGGATCTCGCAGTCACTGACCATGTAACAGACATCTTTGGAGTAGTGTTCCTATTACCCCAAAACTCAGAGGCCTAATACAATCATATATCACATTCACAGATTCTGTGGGTCAGGAATTTGCTAAGAGATCAGCTGGCAGCACTCGTTCGGTGTCTCTGAAGTGGCAACAGTCAAATGTCAGCTGGGGCTGCAGTCATCTGAAGATTGACCATGGCCGGTAGGCTGGACTGGCTCAATGCCTCTCCGCAGCACTGAGAATCCTCACGCAAGGCAAGCTGGCTGCCCCCGGAGCCAAGGCAGGATGTGCAGCGCCTTCTATGATGTAGTGTAGGAGGTCACACCTCAGCACTCTTCTGTCATATTCCATTGGCCACAGAGGGCCAGCCCTGATTCAGAGTGGGAGGGGACCACATAGGGAAATGAGGGTCACTGGGGACATCTTCAGGCTGGCTGGTACCTATCCCAGCACCCGCCATGTGCTAGCAACCAATATGCAGGTGATTAAGACACAGTTCTCACCCCCGGTAAACACGCAGCCTCCACAAAACAGACTGCAACCACACCAACTCTGTCTCGCAAATCCTTCCCAACTCTTCTCTTATGGTTGCTCCAACTTTTAAGGCAAGGGAACTCTTGCCTATTAAGGAACTGGACTTCAGTGCTTAGTCATGTACCTCTTTGGTTCCAGAAACATGACAGAACAATGGGAAGGTCTTCCACCATCTGCATCCCTCCCATGACCCAACCCCCAGCGTTCATCTTGCTACGTGTCACTGTGCCTTTACTAACCTTATTACAGCTTAGGCCCACATCTGCACGTGACATTCATTTTCTAAACCCCTGAATTGTCTGTCCCCTGACAACCTGGCATGCAGTTGCATCATCTCATCTTGTAGAGCAGGGGCAGTAGGGCACAGTGGTTAATAACTCTTGGACCTGGGTTCAAATCTCAGCCCTTCCACTTAGTGGCTGCCAGATGTTTAAGTCTTGGTTTCCCTCTCTGTAACATGGGACTGGAAGCATATGTGCCTCAGAGGGTCCTGAAGATCCAACAGATTTGCGTGGAAGGGCTCAGCACATGCCCGGCACGTGGGAAGTACTCAAGGAAGACTAGTCTTTCCCGCTGGTGCTCTTAATTCAGGACAGCAATCATTCACTTTTGCCTAATTTCATGAATGTTCTTTCCTCACAATTATATGGTTAGACTAAGGCAGAGCCCTGCCTCCTCCTCTGCCCTCCTCTTGTGGCCCCCTGCCCCTCCCCACTGACATCCAGACATTCTCATGCCCACCTTCAGCCCTTCCCAGTCCACACTTCCAACCATCCTCGTTGGTTGGTTGATAAAATTCAAAACAAGAGAACCCAGAAAAGATGAAGGCTGAGCCAGCACATTAGAATGACACTTCCCTGAAGGTCTGTGGGGTGTCCTCCCTGAGGTTTTATGGCCATTATGTGCAAACCACAGTGTTCTTCAGGAACCCATGTTAGACACTTTAAGAATTTCTCAAGAGAAAAAGAATCAGCCTCAGGTAACTTTTGCCCCAGTCAGAATCCTCTAACATTAACACTTACACTTCACGGGGGATCACAGGAACTCTGTCCTGAGAATGCCAGAAAATGAAGAAAGTTACAGACAACAGACTAAGCCCAACTTCAACTGCACTGAGTGATACATCAGCTTTTTCCCAGGAACAGAGCTCTTTAGAAGTCCTGCCAACACCAAAGGTGATCTGTAGCCAGCGATGGGGGAAGGCTGCCACTTAATGGCAGCGTCTGGAACTGGATGGAACATATTGACATTTTGTTGTGTCTTTCACAAGCTCTTAACCTTTACACCACGTCAATAAAAAACCCCATTAACATTTAAAAGGGATGTTTTTGGGTGTCCATTTGGGATAAGACTTAGAAAACACTCCAAGAAATGCATGATGTATCTCATCTGTCCCAGATCTCCAAGTTTACTTCCTTCCACAGTAGAAAAGCAAACCCATGAAATGGCAAACAGCCCAGCCACAAGTTGGAAACAGCATATCTTCGGTGACCACCGCCAAGAGCCAGGGAGCCCACAGCTGACCTTCCACCCTAGTAGTGACATCCAACAAGCTCCGTGTTTCCCCTCTCTGTTCCATATCCTTCCAGACTTGGCTGAAACATCACAACCAGGAAGCTTTCTGAAGCCTTCCATGGGAGCAGACCTTTGCTCTGTGTATCCATAGCCACTTGAGCGTCCTCCAAGAAGCCCTCAGCTCACTGTACCACCACTGTCCACTTACTGGCTAGTCTTCCACCCAATGGTGGGTCACGCAGGCAGGTGCCATGTGCCCATCTCTTCACTCAGTCATGCGTGCATTCATTCTCTTTATAGACACTCACTGCATGCCAAGCACTGGGGCCACAAGCAATCAGGCAGCCATGCCCCTCATCCTCTTCGAACTGTTCACAGCATCGTCTACTCTACCCATCTTTTTATCTCCAGTGCCTGTCATGTGTGATAGCCAATAACTGTTGGATGGATGATATGTCCCTTCCTTCAATGTAATTTAGTTAAATGAATTACTTCCTATAATTCAATTAATGCTGTCCAAATTAATGCTGTGAATTCCTGTGGATCCCCTATGCAAACAGGCAGTCTTTAAGCCTCACCCATCCTACATATGCATGTTGTTTGGCCAAAAGTGGGTGGCTTTTAAACAAATTGAATTTGTCACTCATATTTAAAACCTGGAAGATTTCACATAAACACTGTTCTTCTTGCTTCTCTAGAAACATGAATGCACATTCCTGCAGAGCACCAGGGAGCTACAGCTGAGAAACTGGCTCCTTTCGACAAGGTAGGCGCTCTTCACTTTGCCACAAGCCCCGCCCTCCCCTATATTCCTGCCTCTGAGGCCAAAAGACCACAGCCAGGTACCATCTCACCTTTGCTGACAATTTCCTTGCCCGAGCCCTTCAGCCCTTCACTCAGGATCTACATGCCCCTCTAGACATCTCAATTTGTGACCCCAACTTTACACCAATGTCACCCAAGAAACACATCTGAGATGAGCTACAACACAAACAAATGGGCAATTTTATTGATTTTTACCTCCTAACGTACCCTCCTAGTAGTAGATGCAGGTTGTGCACTTTGCAGCAGGGATCTCGGATGCAGAGGGAAGTTAAGGGAAAAGGTAAATCCAACAGGTACTTCTTCATTAGCAGACCAAGACCCATGTTTACCGGAATTCTTCTTGCAAATGAACGCTGAAGATTAAGAATTTCATCCTCACACTACCAGCACAGCTTAAATACTTCTTGACAAAAATAATAATAATAAATTATCTTCAACTCAGAAAATAAATTGTGCTCAGCAGAGTGACAGGAGGGTCCATTCATCGCATTGCACCAAGGGGCCAGATTGGGGTTGGGAGGTGAGCAGGGACAGGCAGCCGCGCCGACATGGGCATGGGACAAAGAGCACGTGCAGAAGGAAGTTAGTTGAGCGAGTGCTTCATGCCAAGGGCAGGTGGTAGCACCTTGGCTGTGGCCTGTCCAGTGACATTTCAGCTGTCCCTCTACCTCCTCACGTCCGCCTTGTCTTCTGTTTCTTGGCTTGTCTCTTTGCATCTTCCGGGCCACTACTGTCAGAGGCTGTCTGGCCAAGTGCACGGACACCCTGCAGCCGACTTGTCAACTGCAACAGCAGTGGGATGAGCTAGAAAGAGAGAGAGGTGAGATCACAAGGGGGGTGCCAGGGAGGACTTGAGCGCAGATAGACATTAGACGCTCACACATCGCACACCTCCCTCATGCACCATCACCACCCACTACGGGCTAACAGCAGGGTCTCATTCAGAACAAGGCAGGCCCCTGTACTAGAGGGTCCGCAGAGGTGGGCCCCGCTTCTCTGTGGGCAACATGCCTCCAGAAGGACTCCAGGTTTGAGGATTAGGACAGATGTTAGGAGACGTTTATGGCTGAAGAGGAGGCCAAGGGATTGGCCTTGAGGCCTTTACAGTCCCTTCCAACTGTAAAATATTCTGTAACCCTGGACTTCCCTTTGCTTTCACCTCGCTCTCCCTGACACATCCTGCCTTCTCACAAGGACTCCAGATCTCCTACCTTATCGTGGTTGTAGCCGGCCAAGAGGACAAGCAGTGTCAGAGGCAGGGCGATGTAGGATCCTTGCGCAATGTCTTGCTCAGGCAGTTTCCTCTACAAACACCAAGGGCACTGTGGCTCCTTAACAAGCTCTCCCATTTACCCACCACCCGAAGTACAGCCATGACCCACCCAGCCTTCTGAATCGGCCACCCAAGGACGCCCACATATCTCATGGGACCCAAACTCTCGCTGTCCAAAGGAAGGAATGGAAGAGATTTGGACGGATTGTCAGATGAATCCTTCCACTGTCCAAACTCCTTACTTGCTCTCTGAAACTCTGGAACAAATAGATTCCAAAGACAAGGTATCCTTCATGCTCCAAACTTTCACTAAACTAAGGAAGCCAAGAGCTGTGGATAGCAGGGGACTCCTGAGGTTGGAAAGGAAATGGGTCTCATTTTGTTGAGTCCCAGCTACCCACAGTGAGGAGACAAGTAGGCTGCTACTTGTAGCCCAGAGGCCATCCACCCTTTCATCCAACAGAACCGCACCTGTCATCTGGGCCAATCAGAATACAGCCATTTCCCAGCTTCCCTTGCAGCTGGGTGTGGCCATGGAACTGAATTTTGGCCAATGCCACATAAACAGAAATGTTAGGTGAAACATCCAGGTTGTAATCTAAAGACAGAAATGGTCTGCCATCCCTTCTTGACGGTCGGACAGCATCCGTCCAAGGGTGCCATTTCGGAGAAGGCTGACATGCTTGGTGGCGGAGCCACAAGAGAGAAGGAGCCTAGGTCCCTGATACCTGGGACTTCCATATGATCCTGGATGGCTCGCTCCTCACTGCTGACACAAGACAGAAGCTCCTATCCTGCTAAATCCCCTAAAATTCTGGGCCTCTAATAGCCAAAGAACCTATACCCTAGCTTGCTCCAACCCCATAAAGGAAACAAATAAATGAGAACTTTTAGATAATGATAAAACAGGTTAATGAGCCAAAGCGCTGCTTCTCAAAGAATGTCCACAGAGCTCCCTTACAGGAGATTTGCAAGGTCAAAACTGTTTTCATAATAATGCTAAGATACCGTGCCTCGTTCTCTCACGAGCACACAGTGGACTTTCCCACAGGCTATGTGATGATATCATCACTCTGACAGCTAAGGAAATGTGTGGCTTATGGGTTCTTGTGTTTTTTACACATTGTTTCTCAGTTTTAATTTCTAATATAATAGATACAACCATATAAACTAAAGCTTTTGAGCTCCTTCACGATTTTTAAGAGTGTACTGGGGTCCTGAGACCAAAACATCTGAGAACATCTGGCTGAAGAATGATGGTGGGCCATTTTATCCAAGACGGTGGGGACTGAATGGGATGGTTCTTTAATAAATGGAAGAGTAAAGGTGGGAACAGATCTACACCTCCAACTGCCTACTCTGGTGTTCTTTAACATGTCTTAGATACCAACCCATTTTCCATCAAAGTAAGTACTTAATTAAAGGTCTCATTCAGTGGGAAGTGGCCGAGTGAGGATGAGAATAAGCTCTGAGGACAGCTGGTCTAGACTCAAGTCCCAGGTCTTACCATGTGACCTCAGGCAATCCTCTAAGACTCAGTTTATTCCACCGTTAAATGACGATGACATGACCAGCACTACTGCAGGGAACTGTTGTCAAAATTCAGAGATGAGCCCTGAGAAGTGCTCGCCAGTGCATGAAACACTGAGTAAAAAAACCAACAACGTGGTCCTCGGTCTGCACATTCAACAAGGCAATGAGGCAAAGGGCTATGGAGGCCCCCATGAACGTACAATCTGAGCCGTTCGTCCTCAGGCTGTGAGGTGGCAGAAGCCATGTGCTCTGGCTCTGCTGACTGACCCTGGGAGGATCTCTCTCTGAGCTTCTGTAAAACGAGGAACAACACTGCCTCTCAAAGTTCTGCGGTAGCATGAGCGGCTCAGGCCCCACACAGAGTGGCACTGGCCCTCCGTTCCCATGCGCACTTCCTGGCAGATGTCATTCTTCAGATTCTCAGAAGTGACACACACATCACCTTCAGCAGCTATGAGACTTATCTGCTCAGCCACCACCGAGCAGCATCTCTGTGTTCCTGCCCCCAGCTGCTCAAGTGTCTCCCTGGATCCAGATGAATTTCCTGGCAGGGGGCTCTTCACAGAAGCTCCCCTCCCTCTCCCTGGAGTCACTTTCTGCACCCCCCATATGCCCGTCTCCTTCGCACTTTCTAACCAGCTCTCTGCTGTGGGGAACAAGGTAAGTGCTTCCTCCCAGGGCCATCAGAGAAACCCTCCACTTTGGGTAAGGTCCTATTCAGAGTCACTGAATACAAGCTACTCCTCAGAGAGGCCCAGAATGAGCCGGCGACCTTGGGCTGCTCAGTCTCCCCTTAGGGTCTCATCTCTAAATTACAGGTTATAATTCCTATGTACCTCCCATACACGATGGCATTTGAAAAGCACAAAATGGTAATTGGATTGCACTTGGGGAAAGATAAATTTGGGACCATTCTTCACACCTTACACCAGGAAAAATTCCATATGGATAGAGATTTAAATGTAAAAGATGTAGCCGTATAAGGACCAGAAGAAAATAATAAATTCCTCTAAAAACTGGGGAGTGGGTAAAATCTTCCTATGACTCAAAATTCAGAAGTAATAAAGAAAAACAACACATTTAACATAAAAACAAATGTTGGCATAAGTAAAGTGAAAAGATATATGATAATTGGGAAAAAAATACCTACAACACATATTACAAAAGGGCTTCTAAAACATGAACATGACCAACAAATCCTATAGAAAAATAGGTTCTAGAAGTAAGTGGCTCCCAGAATAGGGAACATGATTGGCTCGTAACCATAACCACAGAAAGATAAAAGAGAAATGCAAAAGACAACACTGAGGTACCACTTCTCATCTACCAGACTGCAGCTGTTCTTTAAGTTGACAACAAGCTCGGTTAGGGGAAAGGGGACTCTCACACCCTGCTGCTGGGAATGAGCCTCGTACAACCCATATGGAAGGGAAGTGACACCACCAAGAGAAATTCCAGCTGCATCTGTCCTGTGATCCAGCAGCTCTACTTCTAGGACTCAATTCCAAAGATAGACTGACAAACATTCAAAAACATGCATGCAGAAGGCTGGTCACTGAAGGATGCTAACAGCAGAAAACTAGCGACAACCCAAATGTCCATCAACCAGAGACTAACTGAATAGGCTGTGGTGTAGCCACATGGAGAAGTACTATGTAACTATAAAGAAAAAGTAAGAAATAGTAAATACATGGCTCTGCGTACAGCTGTCTTTTTAAAACATAACATGAAATGTTTACTCTGGGCACTAAAATGGCCTAGGAACAAGGATGGATGCAGTAGCTATGAGGCCAGATTTTTTTTGTAATACAGACGTCTGGGCTCCACTTTCTCTACCGGCCAAGTCCACAATCAGGAGGTCTCAGGTGGGACCCTGGGGCCCATTTTTGTTGTTGCTGATGTGTGTGTTTACCCCTCATGATTCCACCCCACATCGAGCTTTGAGAACCACTGATCTAAATAATCACCTCATGACTGTGAGACGTGTGTGTGTTTCGTTTGTTCTGTTGTTTTTTACAGTCTGTTATGGGATCCAATAAGGTCCATATATTGCGACTGGCTAATAAATTAAGCTTTTTTAAATCTAGAAACCTCACCCATTTGTTTTTCTGCCATAATTTATTTGTCAAATAAATCAGGTTCCAGGTTATTGTCCTGCAGTTCCCCACAGCCCACGCTGTGTTGACCACATCCCTGTGATGTCCTTTGCCTGCTCCTGTGTGCTCTGCATTTCCTGTGAACTGGCCCCTGGTTCTAGAAGTTTGGGGGGTGGGAGCAGCTGTCATGTGCCTCCTGCCAGAGGACACAACACCCCCAATCACAACACCTCCTCCCCAAAAGTCACACCTGAGCCACTGACCTAAACAATTCCACCCCCTCGCTGCCAGTTTCCTCCTCAAAGGGATCTGAAAACATCGGCACTCAGAAGAGTAGAAAGCATCTGGGGAACTCAGAATTCAAAATCAGAATGTGCAGGGGACCCAACAGGAAGACTATTTAAGCAGCTGCCCTCCTTCCACCCAGTATCTGGAGTGCAGGTCATGTGGTTTTCCTTCTCTCCTCTCCCCATGGGCTTTTTTAAAACTACCCCCTCTCCTTACCGTGGGGTTGAAAATCAAGGTGATATGTTTATGGTAGCCCACTGCCGTGAAGGAAACTTGGGGCAAGACATAGTCATACTGGGATCTGGGGAGCGTGGAGTCCAGAAGCACAATGTAATTCTGTACACAAGGAAGAAGTTATTCACAAAGGATAGCTGGGACAAAGCAAATGAAAACCAAAACTAACATATGACTGTGATGTATAGGGCTTCATGTTTGTAGAGAAATCCTGTTTACACATCCAGACCGGGTCATTAACTGCAGAGTAGTGACCTTGGGTGACAGCCAGGTGTCCCCAACACCTCTGAGCCTGTGTCCTCTGTAAGTTTTTGGAGCCTGTGGCCCTTTTTCAGGAGCATATTCAATGATAATTATGGTCCTTTGGGGATCTGACGTTATGAAACACAGAAAGTTACTGTGAGCCAATCCTGATGAGGGAGGGACATGATCAAACTGAGAGAGACTGTTTTCAATCCAAAATGAGGTGGACTTTTAAGGAATGCCACTTAGGTGGCTAGTAAGCGGGAGAATTCTAAGAACAAATTGCAGCTCTGGAATGATACCAGTGACAGTCACAGCCCCTGTGTGCTGTGTTGAGCACCGGCTATATGCCAGCTACTGTGGGCACGCACGTTAGGCAAATACCAGCTCTGCTCTCAACCACTGACAAAACTGGGATTATCACCAATTCACAGATGGGGAGAGTGAGGCCTGAAGCAGTTAAGAGTGACTGGCCCAGGGTCACTCAGCTATGAAGTTACTGAGCAGGCTGGAAACCCAGGGAGCTTCTGACCCGAAAGCCCAAGCTGTTTCCACAGTGCTGCGTGGCCTCTGGCTCTTTCTAAGGACATCTGAAGAAACAAAGAGGAACCCCAAATACCACCACAACCCATTTCGTTATTTTACAGCCATTTCATGGGAAAGGCCCTAGTAAGTCATCCCCATGGCAGGTGTAGGAAGCCAGGGGAGGGAATCACACCCAGGTTCACTAATGAAAACCACAGGCTAAGCTCACCAGAAAAGAACCAAATTCTTGGTGAAATTTGCTCTGTCCAATTAGAATGGATAATAAACATTCTATAATCACCAAATGATGTCCAACACTGAGACTTTGGTGAAATAAATTATGGTATTTCCTGTATTATGGGCCACAGTGCCTCCATTAAAAACCATGTTTCAGAAAATTTAATGATAATAAAAAGATTTGTGATATACTCTTCATTGAAAAACACAGACTATAAAACGATGTAAAAACAGCCCCAGTTTTGAATTATTAAAATATATACAAATATTTATCTTTATACACAGGAGCAAACACACAGAGAAAAAGACCAAAAGGATCCCTATCAACACAGTAACCGTGGTTACGCCTGTATGATGGGATTATGTCTGATATTTTCCCCCAAAAAAATCTCCTGCCATGGATGTGTGTTATTTTTCTAAACAGAAAAAACAGCTAACTAAGAAACACTCACCCCCACAGAGCCCATCCTCCCCTGATTCACAGAACACGGGAACAACTGCTACAAAGCAGTGGCAGGCAGACAGTGAGAGAACTGTGCTGCCCTAAGCTGAAAGGTGGAGTTAGTACAACACAGGCACGAGCCAGAAAGCACCGCGGACGTTACCTGGCCATCTCTGAGCAGGGGCGGGAAGTGGAAGAAAAGGGACTGGCCAAGGGAAACCGTCTGGATTGGGTTGTCTAGGTTTTCGCTTTTGTACAGTTTCACCTGGAGAGCAGGAACAAAGCGGGGCATGCTTTTGAAACTGAGACAAGACAAATATTTCCGTTCAGACCCCCTCAGGGTGGCTTCTCTCTTGGGGGAAAGGATCTTTGGAAACATGGGTATTTGAAAGAGAAACCATCCTCCCAACCAGAAAACATAATGCACACCTCAGTCGTCTGAGATTCCAGTTACGTGACCTGCACAGAAGTGAAAGATTTTTAAAACAGATTCTGATGACCTATGTTAATGCTCAGAAGAGTAGTAATATAGTTAGTATAATGATCATATTAATAAGAACAGCTTCCAACATAGTTCTAATATGCCAGGCACATACAGGCACTTTATATACATTGTCACCAAACCCACTACTCAACAGGCTTTATTATTATCCCTTCAGAGACTGAGAGAGCCTGCATCCTTGCCTGGGACCCAATCCACGTCACTGAGGGTCCCACCCACCTGGTGCTGTCTCTCTGTTTGCTGGAACCTGAACTCCACAGGTATTTGTTACACTTGGAAAACAATCCCATTTTGCACTAAGTTGTCTGGGTCTGTGATGACATTTCTATTTAACACACAAGAGGAGCTTTCCTAAAACAAGCCACAGGCTGGAGGCCTACGGGTGATATCCAAGATCACGTATGTGTCCATTTGCCCCGCACCGTGTTCTAAACAAATTTGAATTCATTGCCTAAATTTAAAAACCAGGTGATTTCAAGTAACTCTAGCTTCCAGCTTCTCTGGAAAATTGGGAAGTTAAGGCCAACCCTGGGCCAGAATTCCCACACGGACACCATCAGATGGAGGCGAGGAGTGCACTTTCCCCTTCCCGATGGATGGGGCACAGATTCTCCAGTTTGCCGCTATGCCACCTGGCCTCTTTGCTCTCTGGCATTACCTGCCTGGCCCCCGGGTGACATGCTTGCCACCTGGACTGAAGGGCAGAGTACAGAGGTCAACGAACACCTCAGGGCACATTCTCATCCAAGTCAAAGACTTCATGGTACACGCAATTCCAGTGCCTCAGATGGCAGTTCACGAATGTCTTCTGAGGGACTGAAGGGCATTGCATAAACATTTCTTCATGGAGATTTTGTGAGAGTTTGAAGAGCCCTTCAGAGGTCACTGAGTCCAACTGCCCAGTTTTACAGAGGAGGAAACCATGGTCCCTGGGAATGAAGCGATTTAGGATGGCACCAAGGTGAGTAAGTGCCGATGACAGGGGACAGGCTGGACTTGCCGGACTCCTATCCACCGCCCACCACCTCCCCCACCCCCAGACAGAATGTGAAAAGCTGTGAGGCAGCTCGCCTTAAAACTGTCTTTCTGTCATAGACTCTAGGTCATATTGATCACTCATTAGGCTTCTAGTGCAATGCTTCCTAAAAGACAGACAGCTAGCAAAACACTTACCTGAAAGTAGAAGGTGTTTTTCTCTGGTGCTCAGCAATCATTCTCCTGGATACATGCTGGGACTATAGTTTCTTAAATCTCAACCTCAACCCTCCACATCTCCACTGTTAGTCCGTTAAAATGAGCGCCAGACAGGCCCGGAGAGCCTCCTCCCACTTGTCCCAAAGCCAAAAGGAACACAATACCTTAACCTTAAAAAGCTGGCCTTACCCATAATGTAGGAAGATACTCGGAAGAGGTGATCACATTTCCACTTAAGTCAAATTGATTAATCTGCCGGAAAACTATGATGTTTACGTCATCGATGTCATTATTCCCGACCTAGGAAGAGATGAGGAATGCTGGTATTGAAAGGGAACTTCTACGCCAGCTGCATGACATCCTAGGAGCTATTTATGGCAAACTTCACTTCTTACACTAAGGATGCAAAGTTTGCCAGTAAAGTGGTCTAAGCACAAGGTCACAAACTGACAGAGTAGGTGGGCTACACCTGATCCAGACCCCTTTTGTTTGACAAGCACCGTATTTTTTTCCCCTTAAGTTTTAATTACTTGGCAACATTAAAAAAAATTTTTCATATACAAAAGAGCCAGATCTTCCAGCCTCTTTTGAACAAAGGGCAACCAAATGCTCTTTCATGGCAGCAAACAGTAGCGCCAAGGCCTAGCTGCCCCCTCTGGGTGGGCATGTGTTCTCCTGTTTGTCACTTCTTCTTATCTACCAGGCCACAGTCCACATCACTGCCTGTGATTCTAGCCTAAGTCACCATGGCAGGGAAATATAAAAGTGTAAGATGCAGCCATCACAGCCACTTAAAATGCCAGATGCCATAAAGATATCAAGAAAATCCATTTCCTAGGCCCAATAGTCCTACCTGGCCCACCCCCCGCCCCCCAGCCCCTTGCAATCTTTAGGCCTAATGCCACCCAACAAGGCCACCAAGGGCAGTCCCTCTTGTCCTACCCAAGCCCTCTCTAGTCTAGCAAATGTGTTATTCCATGGAAGAAAAGCTGCACTTGAAATGACTCCCGGGCCACTTCTGAGACCTGAAGGGCTACCTCTTTAGGGATCAATTAGCTAAGTCAGGATCTGGAATATCAAAAGACTCTGCCCACCAAATGGGAAAAACAAGGTCATCTGAATATAAGAAAACTGCATGGCCCTGCCACCAATTAGGCCCATGTTCTCTTTATTATCCTCCCTTGATTTGAAATGCTACTTATACCTTAAGATCCTTAACTTGCAGAATAATGATCAGGGGAAGTGGGGTGACAACAGTTCAAATTCCTGCTCTGGATGCATGACAGCAACGCTGCTCCTTAAAAACCCCACATAAGATGCTGCTTGTGAAGATGACACCACCCTAAGAGGACCCTTAATTAGGATTTAAAGCCCCCTCCACAACAGATGCACGGCAGGCAGCCTGAGGAGCACTAAAGGATCTTCAATCCGGGAGGCAGTGATGCCGCGATGGCCCTAAGCAATGTCGTGCCTTACCGCAACTACCCGGTGCTGGGGGAGGGCCCGCTCAATGTGATCGTTGCCTTCCGCCTTGAGCTGAACGTGGTACACACATCCCGGCTGCGAATGAACCCAGGAGACACATCTTAAAAAGGGGCTGGTCACGTGAGCCTGCTCCGCGCCTGCTCTGACTGCAGGCCCTCGCCATGACGCACCCTCTGTCACCCCCTCAGTACCCAGCCTGGGGCCCATTAACCTTTAGAGTTCCTTTAAAAAGCACCCTAAGGGAACATTTGTCTGAAGCTCTGCAATTCTTGCAATCCCCATTCAGTTTCTCCTACCCCCGGAAAATTAAGTTTGGTTTATTATTTCAAAATTGTAAGCATAATATGCATATTCCAATAAAATTATTATTTTCTCACTGCCTATCTCCCCTCCCCTGCATCTGTATATATGCAGTGAATGATACCTGGAAAGACACTCCCAAGTGCTGCCAATGGATATTATTTCTGGGATGTGGGATTTGAGATTTTTTTCTGTTTTAAAAAATATTTTTCATCTATTTTCTATACTATTTACAGGCATATGTCACATTTGCCAAATAAGTCATTATTCTAAAAAAACCTTATAAAGCAAACAATTTCTGATCACCAGCGGCACAACTGAGCCCATGATGCATTAGGATCAAAAGCATCCAGCTGGGTTCAAAGGCATCTATATGTGTCTTAGAGGGCACAACTCATTTACTTTTAAACTAGCATGGGTACTATGGTTCTGGTTTCCTAAAATAATGTGCACTTTGATCATCTCCATATGCAGGCAGAGCACCATCAGAAATGCCACCCACTACACATTAGCAAGGGGCACTCCAGGTGGTAGCTTCACGGTGATTTCTGCTCCTTTCAAAATTTTGTCATTTTCAATATGATGCTTCAACTATTTTATAATGAGCACATGGTACCTTTACAAAGACAATAAAGCTATTATTTTAAAATATGGGAACAATCAAATTTATGATCGCCAATAGACATATTAATTTACTTTATAGCTCAGTTAGGACCTCCAGCATGGGGTTTGGTTCAAAATAGCTTCAAATTTGATTTAAATTTGCACCTCAGAGAGGAAGAGATGTGAGCAGCTGCTTGTGAAGCAGGAGTACTGCTGAAGACGTGCAGACCGGACACTGCCCTCTCGCTCCCGTGCCCGGACCAGGCAGGAGCCTATGGGGTGGCTGCTCTGGTCCTAGGGGCCCCACTCCTCGCTCATGGCTGACTGATTCCGGGATTCACCTGCATCCTTTGGCAGCAGTGTCTAGTGGGACAGTGTCTCATCTAAGATGTCCTGACAAGCACACTGCCAGGAAAGGTCAAATGAATGAATGAAACCTAACTGGGGTCAAAATGCTCAGGAAATGTTCCACAAGGGCTCTCCAGCCTGGTGACAGACAAACTCAAATCCCAAACCCTTGGTGAGAACTAGCTGAGGATACTTATTCCTCCAGAACCTGCAGCCTGGCAAGTGGAAGGTGTGCACTGCCACAAGGGGGCGACTCTAAAGATACTAACTTGCTGATGAGTTAACACCTGTTAGGAGGAGGAGGGAGTCAGGGAGCATCAGTTAGAGTGGAAATCTATTGAGGCAGAGAAGGAAACAGTATTTGATTTGATGAAATAAAATGTGTGAAGTCGATGCATTTAGAAGAACATGTCCAGGCCAGCAAGACACTGGGGGCAACCAAGAAGGTGACACAGAATTTGCATTCATGAAACTCCAAGGAGGAGGTAAGCCCAGAACAGAGTCCCCTGGGGACAGGGGAGGCTCCCCGAGCTGAACCCCACAGAATCCTCCCCTTCTTATGCTGCTGCCTTAGAATGAGAAAACTGCAGACTAAACCCGAGCGCCTGGTTCTAGGGAGGACCGCCACGGGAAGGGTTGTGTTTGTTTCTGCTTCCCCACCACTCATTGAGTCAGTGTGCCAGGCACCACTCTGTGTGTTACATGCATTGACTCAATACTCAGCCATCCTATGAGGGAGATGTTATTCTGGTCCTCATTTTACAGACGACGAAACAGATACAGAATGGATGAGAAACTTGTCTGAACTTATACAGCTAAGAAATGACAGTGGCAGGATTCGAACTGAGGCAGACTGGAGCAGAAGGATGCTTGTGTGGCCAAGAAAGGACATCACAGAGCTGGGCTTGCGCTGAACAATCGCGCGAGGCCGAGCACGGGGCTAGGACCCGCCCCTTCTCCCTGGGCCCTGGCTGCAGCCGGCATGAGAGGGGGATGTCGGTGCTGCTGCATCGCCTGTCTGCTCTCTGTGGCACCCCGGCCACAAGGGAGGAAAGCCGGCCTGAGAATGGCAGAGAGCACGTGCCTGCAGCCAGGCTTTCCCACAGGACAGAGGACAGCTGGAGAGGAGCGCCACAGTAGGGCTTGTCCAGACTCCTGCCGATGGCAAGATAACCATCATCTTGATGAATCTGATGAGAACATGCCAACGGTGGGGAGTCGTGGGGAAGAGTATGGGGAGCCCACCCAGTCAACGTGCATCAAGCTGGACCTCCAGAATGTATGTATGCCAGTCCTCGGCACAACCAGGGAGGATACTCCTGGTCCCTCCTCCTCCTCCTTTAGCTTGAATCCTCCTTGCTCACCAAGCAACCTACCAACCTGACCTCTGGCTCCTCAGTATCTGAGAATGGGATGCCCTGGCCACTGGCCACGAGTATTCTTGTCTTTGGGAAAGAACAGTATTACCCCAACACATCTAAATAAACTAGCAAACTGATTTGCATCTCAGCTCATATGATTTGGGCAAATATGAGTCTGTTGTCGGTATATGTATGACTATCACTAGGGTCAACTAAGAATATACAGTTTGTAACTCTGAAAGGCTGGGGACCAAACCCCGGACCCAAGTGGTCCAGTCCAATGGGTGCTGTCCAACCCATACCCTCGGTGACTTCTACAGTACATGGTTAGTGTCTGCTGAATGAGCAAATGAATGAATGCACAAATAAAAACTGAGGAAAAAAGCACAATAAATCCTAAACCAAATATTCCAATTTAGCCGTAAGGACAAACAATTTATTTGGCCTACACAAAGAAATTGTGAGTTTTTTGTTTAAATTCATTGTTAACAACTAAGCCCAGGAGTTTTTCACATAGAAATCTCAATTTCTGACTTCTCATTTAAAAATTTAAACAATCTGACAACCCCGAGTCTGTCTTCCCACCTGGCTATAATGAGCTGGAGCTGAGTGACAGCTGCCCCATTACATGGGCCATGCCCTCTCCCATTTACCACAGTCCTCACCACTCCCTACTGTCCACCCAGCATCCTTCAGCCATTCACACTTCTCTTTTGGCCCCAGAGGCATTTGGTTTGAGAGCCCTGCCCTAAGCCATAACCACCCAATGCTAGGCAAAAGTTGTACAAGAGTTTCCCAGCTTTATTTTGCTGTAAAATTCCAACCCAATATGTGAGATAAAAAGTAGCTGTATCAGTTGAGATAGGGATTAGAGGGGTTCCAGAGCCCTACTCCCCCATTCAGCCCCTGTGCCCAGCCCATTCCTAGCAGTCTTGGGGGACCACAAGATGCCTCTGAACACGGTATTAAAACACCCACTAAGGAAACATGTTCGGAGTCTCACCAGCAATCCACGTAATCTGAACTTTCCCTCTTCATCTGTCACGGTGTCCTCTCCATAAATGCTACAGTCATTCTGTCCCACTGCTTCCACGGCAACACCCTGTTCTGGCTCTCCATTCAAGGAAGAAACTGTACCATAGCAACTAGAGTGACAAGAGAAGGAGCGGAACGTGATGTTCTCGCGGTTTTCTGAAGCACACAAAGGATTTCAGGGAAAGCGTCCTGCATTTACCAACAATTTACAGCGCAAAACGCTCAGTGGACAATTGTGTCCCCGTGACCCAGGCAATTCAGTTCTAGCTATGTGTCACTTCCAAATCCAGCCTGCCTGCCAGAAGGCTCAAGACAGCCAGAAGACTGTCATCAATTTCTCATCTCAGACATTTTAAGGGACACTCCAGAAAATTGTAATTTAAAAAGGCTAAGCTTTATTTTATTTGGTTTTATTTTATTTTTGTTATACTTTA
This sequence comes from Smutsia gigantea, assembly GCA_032199065.1. Taxonomy (NCBI): domain Eukaryota; kingdom Metazoa; phylum Chordata; class Mammalia; order Pholidota; family Manidae; genus Smutsia; species Smutsia gigantea. The sequence continues at coordinate 114,059 of JAVSCE010006314.1, read as the reverse complement.
TTTTAAATAATGACACATTCAATAAAGTGAGAATAAATCATTTTTCTTTCACTCCATATATTCAGTTGGAAATGGTCTTTCTAAAATGGTTTTTCTAAACCCATGCCTTCTGATTAATCAATTTTCACCTCAAGTGCTTTTTCATGTGTATACAAATACATATCCGTGTATGTAAATATATACAACTATTATAATATTCACATACCCAATATACAGCATATCATATATAATATATATAGCTCATATAGCTACATATATTAATATTTGCATAAACCATCTGTGAGAGAATTCACAAACACTGGGAAAATCAGGTGCCTGGGAAACGAGGACAGGAGGAAACTACATTGTATACTCTTTTCACCATGTGAAGCTTTCCTCAACTGAATACATATCTTCCTTTTTAAAAATTTAATTCAAGTTTCAAGCTTTTTAAAAATAAAATTTTTAAGCAACTCAACATGCTGTCTCAGGCCAGTTTCGAAATAGGAACTCTGTGACTGCATCACTAATTTGAGACATTAAAACAGCAACAGTCAAGCATCTCTGGACTTCATACATCATCTCCTTTGCCTCCCAAATAAAAGGCTGGGATGGGTTTCTAGGTAACAGAAGCCTGTCTGTGATCCCCACCCCAGGCCTGAAAAGGGCAGCAGGCGGGGCTGGGTACCTGTAGGCCGTCCGGTACCCGGTGACAGTGATCTTCAATGTCTGCCCCTCCTGCACCTCGATCATCTGTGAGGATGGCTCAAACCGGAATTCCTTCATCATGGGCTTGAAGTAATACTGACCAGGGCTCTGCGGAGAGACGGACACATCTCAGCTGCTGTCATGCCTATGTAAGGCCTAAAGGGGGCGCCTGTGGTCATGATGGACCAGTTACACCACAGGAGCTCTGGAGCTTCCTAGACAGGCAGAGATGGTCACTCTGACTCCACGGTAACACTTACAGTGACAGCAGGTATAATTCTAACAGAAGCTGTCGGGATCATATGCCTACAGCGACTCTGTGAGGTCGAAATTGTATTTGAATTTTGTGAATGAAGAAACTGAGGCTCAGAAAGATCAAGTAACTTGCCTGGGATGACACAGCAAATAGGTAGCCAAGACACGATCTGACACTGGGTGTGCATCCCTGCACAACACGTGATCTTTTAGATACACCTCACTGCCTGTTTGCAACATCCCTGCAACAGTCACTTTACCCCCAGGACTGACAAGGTGGCCAATTAATGTGCACTTCCTGAGTCCCCACCAGTCAGGCCACAGATACCATCTTGAATAAAAAACTGCTCTATCCCCCAACCATGTGGAATGTGATTAGCAGAAGGAACACATGCTAACCACCAAAAAGACTCGGCATTATAAACAACATGATCCTGTGGTCAAACCAAAGGACACCTAAGAGAGAAGCCACTGTGACCAGGGTCATTAATTACCCTGTCTTAGTGATGAGTGGGCCACCAGAAACAAGAACTGTGTGCAGAAGGCACCATGAATGGGCACAGTTCAGTTATAGTAAGAGCAATACTCTCATTACATTGGGTCCCCTAGGAAACTCAGAACACTCCACGCTGGTGTTCTGTTCACGCATTGTCCAGCAATACGTAAGTCACACATGCCATGTCCCTGCTCTCTCATGGGGAAGACAGGCAGGCAGTATATTACAGGACAGCTTACCAGGTTTGAGAACGTCAGAATGCCATTGTCCTGAGTCAAGAGGTTGGAACGGAACACGCCACCACTGAGGGATAAGAGGACCCCGGGGAGGGGTTGGTCATCTTCAGCTTTTATCTGGGGGGGGAAGGAATGCCCAAGCAAGGTTAACTCCTATTAATCACAAAGATGACATTTCACAGGTCAAGAGGCAATTCTTACGGGTTGTTTTTCTTATACTGTTACCCACTGGGGGACAAATGGTCTATTCTTCATCCCCAGGGGAACTAATGTTAATGGTTTGATGTGTAGCCTTGCAGAACTGTTTCTAGGCCCACACAAAGCTTAGGAAACACTAGGGCTGTTGATGACATACCAGCGAGTTTGCTGGGGAGGGTGTGGGGAGCGAAGAGGTGACACAAAACAGCACAGTGCGTGGATGGTTCCACACTTTGCTTTTCCCTCAACCACTGATCCTGGATTCCTCTCCTATCAGTCCACACAGATCTGCCTCACTGTCAGTTTCTTAACAGCTGCATATCATCCTAAAGTAGGGGTTGGCCAGCCACCTATTTTGGGGATGGAAAAGGAGAGCCAATCTAAATGTCCCCAAACATGTGTATCTTTATGCACTTATGTTTTTCTCTTTCTGAACAATCAATTCCTAGGAGTAGAACTGGTGAATATGTGCACTTTAAATTCAGAAAGATACCACTAAATGGCACTCCAAAGTGGCTGTAGCCATTTACAGTTTTGTAAATTATTTATGCATGGAAAAAAAGACACTCTCCAAATAATGCCTTAATTATTGTGAATCTAATCCAAAACCTGGTGTTTTGACGACCTCTTCCTTTGCATTTCCTCAGTCACTACCAAAGGTGGGCATTTCTTCTGTTTATTAGCCACCTGCATTACTTCTGTGAACTGCCTTTTCATGTCCTCTGTTCATCTTTTTTCAATGGGGTTCTTCTTATCGATTTTGGAAGTTCCTTGTAAGCTGGGCATATTATTTACGGTATAAATTTTTCTTCCCAGTTTGAGTATCTTTTAAGTTGGTTTACAATGCATTCTGCAATATAGAATTTGAACTGTATATGTAATGGGATCTGCCATTCCTTTCCTTTGGCCTCTGTGTTGACAGTGTTCATGCCCAAGACTCTCCAGATTCCCCCTGCACATGACTCAGCATGTTTCTCCCTGAGAAGGACTAAGGGAGGACAGAAAGACATCAAACGCCACTGCAGGGATGTTCCTTGTCCTTTGACACAGAACAGACTTCAGGATAGGAGCATAAACACTTCCCAGAAGGTATGTAAACAAGCTGAAGTCACCAACAGATCTCCAAATGATGCTGAGTGAAAGAAGCCAGACAAAAAAAGAGTACATTCCATCTGAATAAAACCCTGGAAATGCCAACTCATCGTACTGACAGAAAGCAGATCAGATGAGGGATGGGTGGGAGGGATTACCAAGGGGTACAGGCAACTTTGGGGGGAGACGGATGTTCACTGCTTTGCTTGTCACCCTTTTCATGGGTGTATTCACGTGTCGAGACTATCAAATTAAACATTTTTATGTGCAGATATGTCAACTGTGTCTCAAAAAAACTGCTTTTTAAAAAATACAGTGTCACTTACCTCAAAGCTTATGCCTGCTAAGGCATAAGCCTTAAAGTCTCCTATGGTTCCTTCCACTGCAGTCAAGACGTAGCCCTCCTTCTGTGAGGATACAGTATATTCCAGGTCACTGTGCAAGGGCCCAACACTAAATGAAAGAAAGCCATGCAAGAGACGGCTTTGCTTCACACAGGAAGCATCACCTACTCCAGGGAATCTGGGCTCCCCCATTTGGTCCCAGGCAAATGTCTCTTTCATCCCAGGCTCACCTATAGGCACCCTTGTCATCAGTGAAGACAGTGATCAGGGGTGAACTCGCCCCCTTCTCACTGATGACAATCTCCACTCCTTCCAACTCTGGATGGATCTGGCCTTCTAGAAATAAGCCTGCTTTCCCATGGATCTCGATCAGCTTCCCTGGGCAGCTTTCTAAAAAGGGAACAGAAGGACAGAAGCATAGGACTTTGCTGCAGAGGGAGGCGGTCTTCTGGGTGGCTGGTTCCCATTAAAGCCTGGCCTAAAACAGGTGTGTGAAGCTATTTCCAAATGAGGTTGTTTACTATGTACTAGAAACATCAATAATTGGAAATGGCCCAAGCCTCTGTCCATCCCCGCAAGGCCTCGCGCAATTGCCAGGAACATCAGCTGGTAGACCTGACGAAGGCTCGGTCTTCCCTACTCCTCTCCCTTGGTTCTCACGCACCCACAGGCGAGGAGAGGAGCCTCTGCAGCAGATGAGAGGCTGTGCTGCTTGACCTCAGGGGACCTGGCACGGAAGACCACCCCACACAGGCTGCCCACTGGAAAGCCACACTCTACAACACCCTCTCCTACCAAACACAAACCACATTAATGCCCAGGATTTAATGAACCCATATGCTAGAAAAAACTCCTGGCAGCCATCAGATAAACATTCTCCCAGCAGTCACTTCTAACTGTCCACTCTCAAAAGACCCTCCCCCAAAATACAAGCATCGCAAACAGCTCAGACATAAGGCAACAAATGCTCAAGTTTCACCAACTGATGGTTTTATTTTGCACCTACCTTCTGGTGTCCACCTACAAATGTCAAGGAAAACCAAGTTATTTTCTAAAAAGATAGCCCCATTTCTAACAGTGGAAGTTACTGTCATCCATTCAGAGCTCATTCACTCATTCATTCACCAAATAGTAACATTTATGTGCCAAAGGCAATTTAAGGCCCTTACAAAGATGGTTTCACTGTAACAACACAGAACACATTCTTAAATGCCTGTAAAGGAACTATGGCAAAGGCGTGTGGCTGGGTCACTGAATTGACATTTACCTCCGCTGACCGTGGCCTCCATGGACGGGGGATAAAAAAGTAGCTCTTTTGACGAGGGTGTGACAGTGATTTTCTCTCCAGACCTAAAATAATTAAAATACTTCAGTTTGGCTGCTTCTGCCCCTTGACTGGGAAGACAACGAGAGCAGAGAGCATTGCGGAGAAAAGCCCAGGGAGCCCACCGTGCCCAGTACGAGAAGTCGTAGGAGAAGGGGCCTTGCAACTCATCCACCATCTCTTGCACGAGGGGTTTGGTCCTTCCTTCTCCACCCTCTTCCTGGCTGTTCTTCTCCCTCTCCTGCCTGCGGCTCTCGATCTCAGCCAGCTGCTGCTCCCTCCGCAGCTCCTGCGCAGACTTCAGGGGGCCTAGGACCAAGGCGGGTTCACTGTCAATGGAAGATCTGCAAGAAAGGAAGGAGCCGCCCAGAGGATGTGGTCACTCATCCCCATAGTCAGTGGCAATCTGACATTTCCACAAGCCGTGATCCATAAGTAGAACACCAGGCCCCTTACAATGACACCGCAGTGGCACAGTCTTCTCCAGTTTTGAAGAAACGAGATTGTTTTTAAAAAATAAAAATGGCATTTCTTTGCAATGGGAGTGGCATCTGGTAGGTCTGGGCTGGGATGAAATATCAGTGACTTTATGACTTCAAGAAAACTTGTCAGGTTTCCCACAGGACATGAGTTCTCCCCCGGCACCTAAGCCCGTCCCATGTCTTCTGCTTTCACTCAACCTTTACTGAGAACACGTTCTGCTAGAGACTCTCCACCGGGGAAACGGCAATGAACAAGACAGACAACAGTCCCTAACTCCATGGAATCCACATTCTAGTGGGAAGAGGCGGACAATGAACAGACAAATGATGTCCAATAAACATAATGAAGAAAAATAAAGCAGCATGGAAGGACAGAGGGCAGGGAGTCTAGGGGTGCTATTTTTTATCAGGGGTCAGCAAAGGTCTTTCTGATAAGGTGACACAGAGCAAAGACCAGACGGAAGGAAGAGAGCAAGCCACACAGTGGTTTGAGGCAAGAGGAGGGCCAGTGCAAAGTCCCTGAAGCCTGGGAGGCAGCTCCCTCGGGATGCTCAAGGAACAGCAAGGGACCCGGGCAGCTTGGGCAGAGGGGCCCAGGGAGGAACCAGCTCAGGTGGCGGGCCCCAGGGCACCTTGGATTTCACTCTGAGTAGGATGGAAAGCCATTGGAGTTTTAAGCAGAGGAATGATATGCTCTCCACTTTGAAAGGATTACTCCAGCTTCCACATGGAGAACACACGGTCATGGAGCAACAGCCAATCAGGAAGGCCACACAGGAAGGCGCAGCCATGATCCAAGCAAGAGGGGTGGTAGGATGGGTCCAAGTATGGAGGCAAAGTGCTCAGAAGGACCTGGACCAAGGATGTATTTCAGTCGTAAAGCCAAGGACTTGCAGACTTACTGGCTGGGCTGGGACGCTAGAGGAGAAAGAGTCAAGGACCCCCTGGAAAGCTGCAGCTGCCATTTCTGACCCAGGGAAGACCTCAGAGTGGGTGTGTTGGGGCAACAACCAGCGGTCCAGTCTGGGATCTGGTATGAGATCCCCATCAGGGATCCAGGCAGCATGTCCAGCTGGAAGATGCATTTCATACAACCCCCAGCACAAGCAAACAAAACAAAGTCCCTTCTGAGGTTACAAATGGTGACAGTCACGCTGGTATGAATTCCTGGTTACACCAGTGACTCACACTTCCCAAGCAGGAAAACAGCAAACACTGTGGCTCCAGCACCAGCCACAGTACTGGGCCCACAGGAAATGCTCCACAAGCCCGCTTTCTAGAAAGCTTGGCTGCCCTAGTGCCCCATCAATCCAGTCTCTCCAGCCAGGAATCAAGGGCTGTCCCCACCTCTTCCTCCGTGACCCCGTGTGGTCAGCCATCTCCAATCTCTCCACTTGTCTCCATCTCCACAGCCACTAGTCTGGCTAAAACCCCCATTGCTTCTCACTTGGACTCCCACCAGAGCCTCTGCTCCTGCCTCAATCAACTTCCACTCTTGGGCCTCTTCATGGGCTCTCCTCCACTCAGCAGTCAGGGGACCTTTCCAAAACAAAGATTCGTCTTCCACTTAAAATATGGCATGGTGTCCATCAGACAAAGCTAAGACCCTTAATATGGGTGGGCCCTACCAGCCTACCTCTCCCGCACATCCCCCAACCCCTACAAGGTCAAGCTCAAAGCACATATCCCAGCTGCAATTTTACCATCCTGAGTGTGACTCTGGGACCACCGTCTGCCTCCCCATGAGACTGTAAGTTCCGCAAGGGCGGGGGTAATGGCCTACATCCAGTGCCTAAGCACAAAAAACTCTTGGTAAGCATTTCCTGCATGGACAAAGGGGTGAAAAGGGGTTGGGCAAAAAGATGGAGCCACAGCCACAAAGGAAACTGCAACTAAGGTTAAGTTGGAAGAAAGTTCCTCAGATTTCCATTCTACTTTGCAAAGATGGCCATGTTACGAAAACTCTCATTTCTTGAGAAAATTAGATGCACCTCGCCATACTGCAAAACTTCCTCTACAAGGTGACGTTCACATGAACCTGACTACCTTTCAGATATTTCCTGTCTGGTGGCCCTTCTTACGTTAGGTACCACCTCTATTTCCCAAGCCTTCGAAAAACAGTCTAAAGAAAAATGGGCAATTTTTTTGAATTTGCTAAAACATTTGAAATACAATGCACAAACCAGAAACTTAATTTTTCCCTTAGCAAAGACGGAAACCATAGAGTTCAAACAGAGATTTAAGGCACTGAAACGAGCTGTCAGAAGGCGCTTACTCATCCACAGTTAATTCTTGGAACATAGAAGAAAAGGATCAAGGCTGTTGTGAATTTATGGCTGTCATGTAAATGTAAGAGGGAAGGCTATTTGTATATACACCTAGATAAGAAAGCAAAAATAATTCCCAGAGCGTCTATTAGAGAAGCTGCCAGGCCTTGTCCACCACCCTCCCACCCCTCGGCCCATCGTGGAGCATTAGTCTTACTTGATAGTCACGGTGACATCCATCATTTTGTCAGTGGTGATGGTTCCAAGGACATGGTGGCGAATGGCTGTCAACGTCAAGATGCTGGGTGAAGACCTATAAATCAAAGAAGGGGAAAGAAAACACTAGCATATCAACTAGTCATTCTCAAAGGATCACAAACAACAGACTTTATGGGCAACCTTCCTGACCCTGAAATATACTACATGAAATTGCTCTTAGTTTGGGATGAAATAACTCCCAAAATACATACCAGTGTTTTAAAGAATAAGCTGATCTTCTGCTCTAAAACTTTACACCTCCTATTATCAGTGAAACCCACAAGCATTTATAAAAATATAAAAATGGCAAGCTTGAGCATAAGAAATTCCTATCAGTAAGGGCTGGAAGAGTTAAAGAGATGATATTTAAGCCACTTCAAGAATCACAGCCTTCCATCTTGGTTTACAGAATTCTTGGGAAAGAGAGCCTACCTCCATTTCCTCAATAGTTTATCGAAGTACCTTGAAATCCTCACCTAGAAATTCTTTGTAATGCCTAACCTTAGCTCTTCCAGAAAAAATACAAAAACTTCCTTTTGTTCTCAGAAATAACTGAAGAAGAGATGCACACTCTACTCAACAGCAGACACACAGACACCACAGGGCGGACACCCAGCTTACGTGTCATAGGTGTAGAATGCTTGCTCAAACCGGTGGCAGGAACGAGGGGTCACCTTGTACACACCTGCAGCCAGGAAATCAAAAGTGATATTATTAAGAGGAGGGTGTCTATTACACTGAGCAGTTCCAACATTTGAAATCCAAGGGCACAGCCTCTCACTGGAAGACTCATGGCATATCACAGATGAGCAGTAAGGGGATCAGAATGCCTTTCCCACTGCCGCTGATCACTTCTTACCAATGACCCAATCCGCTTAACAATCTACTCATAAGCTCAGGATTTTCACTTTCCGTAATTTAACAATTCAGGGTACTTTAATCTGCTCCAACCTAACAGATATGTGCACAAGAAGGAACAGGAAGTATATTTCTACTGTGAATTAGACTGAAAATGTTCTACTTAGCAGATGTGTGAAGGACCCAAAAGAAAACCACCACCACCTGAACTCCTTCCTATAAATATTCCTAAAAGGGACAGAGGGCAGGGGAAGGCCCAGATATTTACAAAACAATCACAGAAAACACTTTCATGCCATCAGTGCATGTAGGGTGACCCTCAGATTAGGGTGTATGTCATCATTTGCCAGAGAAAGACAGTGTCAGAGAAGAGCCAAGTCTAACAATTTATTCTCCCAAATGACCATTAGGCAACATTTTGTCCATGCTTCCTACAAAAACCTGAAATTCGTTCACCTCTACTGTTTTCATCACACTGACTAAACCCCAATGTGGTTATTAGTAGAAAAAAATTATTAGGTTTCTCCTTCTGTTTTATTTGTTTTATCATTCTAGGACACTGACCAGGCACCAGCACCTACAACAGGCCAGAATTTGTGCTAGGTACTGATATATGGCAGGGAATAAAACACTAAGGTCCCTGCCTTCCTGGGGTTTAGTGTACCCAGAGCGAGTGAAGCGCTCACCAGCCACAGCAGACCAGCGGTGGTAAGTGAAGGGAGGGCACAAACCAAGAGCTAGCAGAGAGATCTCAGGGCCACTGGGGCCAACCTCCCGTGTGGTAGGAATATCTGAACCAAGAAGCAATGGGTAGGGAGGCACAGCCAGGTGAAGAGTGGGGCAGGAGGGGCAGGGAGGGCGCTAAAGCAGAGAGCAGCCTCAGACCCACACACCCGCCATCTGCTTCCCCACACACCCGCCATCTGCTTCCCCAACAGCTGTCCCTCCTCGAGACCAGATCTTGCTTTGTTTAGGGGGCCAATGTGCCCAGACTCAGCAACCCAGCCAACTCTCCCAGCCTCTCCTATAGCTATTGCCGGTTCTGGCCAGTGAGATATAAAGGATGCTTGCTGGAGAAGTGAGCATGGAAAATGCTGGCATCCCTCTTCTCATCGTCCTTTCTTAAATGTAACAAGTTTTTTGAGGCAAAGGTGACCGTCTTGAAAACGTAAGGTAAAAAAAGCGAGGGAAAGGGCTAAATGAATCACAAAGACACCAACCCTACCATCTACCAGCTGCTGAACCCACGCTGTGGCCACGTGTTGCAAGATGTCATTACTGAGCCAGATTAACTGTGGCCTGTGGATGGCCCTGCAGTAGAGTTTGTTACTTGCAGCCAAGGGCATTCTAACAGAAACACAGAAGGACTGAGCAGCTGGAGTGGAGAGAGCAGCAGACAGGGCTGGATTATACGGGAGCTCAAGGTCAGGTTAAGGGTTTTGTATTTTGTCTTGAGAACCAAGAAAAGTCACTAAATTAAAAGGAAAACAAAACCATCATAAGACACCACCTTGCACCCACCAGTCAGGAACAAATGTTGGTGAAGAGGTAGGAAAACAGGAAACCTCGTGCACTGCTGGTGAGAGTATCAAACGGTACATCTATAGCCTCTTTGGAGAACAATCTGGCAGTTTATTGAAAAATTAAACATGAATTTCACCTCCATTTCTAAGTATCTACCCAAGAAAAATGAAAAAAAAAATGCCACACAAAGACTTGTACACCAATGTACACAGCAATATTATTCCTAATAACCACCAACACAGATATCTACCACCTGGTGAATGGATACACAAAATGTGATACATCCATGCAACAGAACACTATTCAGTAATAAATAAATAAGAAAGGAACAAATTGCTAACACCTGCTACAACACAAACTCCAGATCATGATGATGGACTTCAGCAACGCCATGCTAAGTGAAAGGAACCAGACAAAATACCAGGACTGTATGATTTCATTTATAGGAAATGCCCCAAAAATGCAAATCCACAGAGATAACATAGACTAGTGGCTATGTGGAGCTAGGAACGGAGATTAACTGGGAACACACATGAAGGATATTACTGCAGGGACGAAAATGTTCTAAGCCAGATGATAGTGATGGTACAATTCAGTGTATTTACTAAAGATCATTAGGCTGTACATTTTACATGGATGAATTTTATGGTCTGCAAATTGCATCTCAATAAAGTTGTTAAGAGGGAAGCCACTGAAGGATTTTAAGCAAGGTGGGAGATAGTCCAATTTTATTTTTAAAAGATTACCCATAAGGAGAGGTCGTTGGTCAAAGGTGTAATGTTTTTAAAGGTGAAAGGGCCCAGTGGTCTCTGTCCAATCAAGTCCAAGAGAACACTCCAACCCCCAGCTCTAATTCTTTATATAAAAACACGGCTCCCCCAGAGGAAAAAGGCAGAAAAACCAAGGTACCCTAACCACAGCCGGAATTGCCAGCTTGATGTAAACAGAACCAAGGTTCTTGTCAAACCATCCTTTGGGTGCCTTTCCATTTCTCCAGCTCGGAGCACATCAATCCTCCCAGACTCACCAGGCTTAGAAAGGCAGAATCGGTTGACTCCTTTGGAGAGGTTATAAATCCCCACGTTCTCGGGTCCATTTCCATCCTGATAAAATTCCTAAGGGACCAAAGCCAATATAATGACTTATTGGGGGGAATGGAGACACCAAGATGATTAATAATATTTCTGTTTCTGAACCAGTCATCTGTTTTGCCCATTAATCATCTGAGCAGTTGGGTGCCACAGGAAAATTAAAAACCTCCCAAAAGTCCCAACGAAAACGTGCTCTGTTTCATTCAATCAACTAGTATTTATTGAGCACTGCTATGCAACAGACCCAATGCTGGGCCTTTGTTGCTGACATGGCTCCTGTTCTTGGGGGGGCTTACATTCTAAAATAGGAAGACAGAAAATCAACGCAGTAAACGAAGAAATTCATAGATTTCAGCTGGTAATAGAGGGATGAGGAAAATAAGCAGGGGAACAGGATAAAAAGCAATCACCACAGAAGCTTCTTTAGCTTGCTGGTCTCAGGGCAGCCCTCCTTGAATAGGTAACATTAGGGCTGCAGCCTGAGCGATGAGAAAAAAACAATTACCCACATTTATGGAGAAGACATAGCTCCTGGGAAGAGGGAAGAGCAAGTGCAAGGGCCCACAGGAGGGAAAGAACTTGGTGTGGAACTTCAGAAGGCGGGTGAGGTACTGAGGCCCAGCGAGCAGGAAAGAGGGGGGCAGGAGGTAAGGTGGGCGTTGGGAAGGGCCTTGCTGGCCATCCTTAAGGAATGTGGATCTTACTCTAAGGGAAATGGAAACCCACTGGAAGGCTTAGGGAAGGAACAATTTCCTAAATGTCTGTCACTTTTTCTCAACTAGTTATTAATGAATGCATCTCCTGAACAAAGCTGTGTGTTGAACATTTGTAGTTAAGCACTTAGAGCGGTCGACTGGCATTGGAAACATCAGTTTCAAATCCTCCAATGTTTAACAAACACAGTCGCTTAATGGCCATTTGTCTCAGTTTCTCCACTGGAACCTGACAATGATGTCTGTCACTGCCTGAAGTAAAAAAATTATATAAAACTCATGAATGGACCTACATGGACCTACACAGGTCATTCCCTTTCCTGAAATCCATTTGGTCCACTGCCTATCAGGCCACAAGACTGTCTCAACAAGAGAATAAGGTCCTAACAGCTCCGTCCTCTGCACTGGACTAAATACATTAGAGAAACTGATCCAGCTGTACCCGTTAATAAATGATAAATAAGTAATAGCAGTGCAGTTAATAAATAATAACAGTGTGGACCAAGGAAACTGTAAAATGTAAGAGGTTTACTTAAACCTCACTGCAACCCTGAGAAGTGGGGCATAATGATCTTAAGGCAACAAAATCCATGTGCTTTTCATCACGCCTCCAGCTTCCCCAAACCCCTTGTCAGAGTTAGAATCCAATGTGCGGCCAGGACAAGGAAACCTCCCAAATAAAGGCATCTTTTCACTAAGGGACTTGAAATGCTTCCAGATTATGCTTTCCATAACAGGAAGGTGAGTCGAGTGTCAGAAAAGGAAATCTGACTTGACTATGGTTACAACGCTCTCGTTATAATGTTCTTTACAGGCTAGTCCTTCTCGAGTTCCAAAAAACAAGTAACCTTCCAGATACAAGAATCCTCCCAAGCCGTTCATACCAGAGTGATTGCATGAGAGAGGGAACATCTCAACATATAGCCCGTCTGCCTGAACTCAATCGCTGACACGTCGTCCTCCAGGACTTCCACCTCCAGGCTCTTGTTCTTCCAGCACCAGTCTTCATGCATGATGCTTACTAAAGAGCACACAACAGAGACACATGGGCATGGGGTGCAGAATCTCCTGGGATACCGCCAGAAAGACAATCACAATGAGTTCATGTTTTAAAATGTATAAGCACATACATACCCACGCACATCAATAGCTAGTAAAGCTTGGAACAAGCAACTGCTAAAGAAAAACTGAAACCAATGGTCATTAAAATCACCAAGAAAGAAATTCAACTGCGCCGAAAGGTCAGACTACAAGTAAGATATTCAGGGATCAGCAACCTTTTTCTGTAAAGGGCCAGAGAAATAGGTATTTTCAACTGTGTGTAACACACAGTCTCTAGTATTCTACTCTGACTTTGCAGTATGCAGGCAGCTCCAGACGATACATAAACAACGGGGCACTGCTGTGTTCAAACAAAATTCCATTTATAAAAACAGGCAGTTGGCCCTCAGGGCATAGTTTGCCAACCCCTGATATAACAGAAGACAGAATTCCCCAGAAAAAGCAGTCGACTTTATAAGCGATTCACTGCCAGTAGCTCAGAGCTGAGCTTTGAAAAAGCAGGAATACAGATAATGGGTGGCTTCCCAGAAAAAGGAAGGGAGAAGGGAACAAACGTCTGCCAGCACGTACTGCTTACCAGGCCCTGGGCAAGGGGCTTTACAAACTGTCCTTCATTTTGTCTTACATTCTGCATAAAGGTTAGGTTAGTCGTGTTTTAGCAGAGGAAACTGAGTCTCAGGAAGATCATGTAACCTGCCAGGGTGTGGTGGGACACATGGGTGTAATTATTTCACCCTCTTTCTACTGTTTAGAAGTAAGATGGCATGAATGACCGCATCCTCCCGAAAGAGAAGGAGAGTGTGGGTTGTCCTGATGAGATGGCAGTTAGTCTGCAGAGCCTCCATTCGTGCATTACCACCCAAAGCTAAAAAACAATGCATGTTCAACATCAGGGGGCTAAGAAGAGGTAAACAGGTAAAGGTATACAGCTGGGATGCAGTTTGAGAGTCAGATTCTAGAAAGTTTAGAAAGACAGCAGTGTGTGAGGGCCACGAGATGCAGCCTTCAGTTCTTACTTTTGTATTTTCCAGGGAGCACGTTGTCAAATGTGAAAGTCATAGAGTTGACCTTGCCAGAGAGCTGCAGGCTCCGCTTCTCGCCCTGGCGGCTCAGGGACTGTAGGGTCACCAGCAGTTCGCCACAGGTGTCTGCAGAGAAAAGACGGTGGGGGGAGGTTCGGGGGGTGTTCACCTGATTGCCCTCATGAACCACAGCACATGCTTGAACCCTCAACCTCTTCGTGCTGCCTGCTACTGTGTTACCTCCCGAAGGGCTCTCTCGGGAGCGCTCCCTGAACGCTAATACGCATCTACTTGATTCTGAGAAGTCTCCCCTGATTCCAGTCATCAGTACCAAACCATGAAGCCAGTGATGGTGGAAGCTACCCCATCATCTATTGAACACCCCCGTGTGAACCACAGGAGAGAGGAAAGGGAAAATGACACTGCAGAGCACCTACTGAGAGCTAAGAGGAAATGGGGGAAGTGATATTTATGGAGCTCCAGCAGAAGCCAGTGAAAAAGAGAGAAAGGCATTGAAACTTTGCCGAGTGCTCTCTTTGTATCAGGCACAGACCTAGGCCCTTTATCATCAAAATATTACTAATAATGGCAAAAATGTAAATGGATCTTGCTATGTTCCAGGTACTTCTAAAGGCTATCCATACAGTAACTCATCTGATCACCAGGTGAGGTCAGTACTACAGTAACTTCCTACTGCAGACGTCAGACTCAAAGCACAGAGAGGTTCAGTAACTTGCCCCAGGTCACAGAGAGGGGACAAGCCTATGCGGTCTGGTCCCAGAGTCTATGTTCTTAAGATGTGTGCCACACTGCCTGACGTGACCACATTTCAGGCTCCTTAAAACCCTCTGAAAGTGGTAATATTCTCATTCTACAGAAGAAAAACTGAGGCCAGGTGTAAATGCTTCCACGCCCATAGCTGGCAAATGACAGAGCTGGGCCAAATTCTATCTTCCTTGCACAGTCAGAGCAGGAAAAAAAAAAAAACCCGTACTCTCTTGGGAGCCAAAGCAGATACTCCAAGAGAAATTTTCCTGATGACTCACTCTGGCAGTCCTCCAGGAAGACCTGTACGGAGCACAGACCCTCAAAGGGCCTCCAAGGAGCAGCTCGGCTGTCTGTCTGAAATGCCACCAAGGAGGAAAAGCTCACCTGAACCCCACTTCTAACTGCTTACTTCTTTGAAGCTATCTGTGCTTGCTTTCAAGCAACATCTTACCCAAACAAGAGACCTTCCCAGAAACCGATGCCAAAAACTGTACAAAGGCCACGTCCATCACAGGCCTGTCAGTCACAGCAAGGGAAAATGTCTGGGGTTTCAATGTCAGCCCTGCTCTGGTCTCCACCTCCGGAACCATGACCTGCAGGAAGACGAAGACAGTGTCAGTGGCTGCATGAGGGCTGGGCTCCCCTGGCCTACTGGGCACTAGAACATTCACCTGGGCCCAAGGCTAAATAGATTTTGAGGGAGAGAGGTTCATTTCTAGGCCCAGTTTTATAATCACAACAAATCCTCAAACAGCCTGTCTGAAGAAACATATTTCCAATCAAATATATAAAACTAGCCTTCGACAGTACCACAGGGTACACACAAACACATGGCTGGCATACTCCTCCACAGAGGCACACAGGCTGTCACTGGCCACCTGTCCACTGGGTACAAACCACACTAAATCCCAGAACCTTTCCTGGCTTGAGGTTGCTCATGATGTAAGCTATGAACTGCGAAGGCTATGTGGGTGAGCCCTGGTGGAATTAGGCCATTTTCCTCTTCCTTTTCTTCTATGAGCCTTTCTCAGGCTAAGAAAAGGGACTAGGAAAAGGGGGCAGTGGTCACCCATTTCATCCCTGGTAGAGACTACATTCCAGAATTGTCCTTTCTTGGAACAGTCCCTTCTCCTGCTTTGAAATGACTTCCAAAAACCTGTCAATGTGGCCAACTTCACAAGAAGCTGGCAGTGTGGTAACCAATCTGTTACCCCACATGCCACACTACTCGGTGGAAGTAGGGAGACTACCCACTCCCACCCATCACCTCAGGAGGGATCCCACTGGCCCTAGAGGAGAACACGGTCTTGGAGGGCTCCTCCTCTTTGCCCCTCACTTGTTCTTCCTCGGGGCAGAGGAGCAGCAGCTGACTTGATGGGCCAGGGCCTAGGATCCACTGGGACACAGTCTTTCCATGGGCAGAGCCATTGCACTGGAAGGCATCATGGGCTGACCTCTGATTCTGCCTCATCTCTTGCCTGCTGGCCTCACCTAAGCTCAGACCCTCATGAGGGCACAGGCCAGGGACCCCCGGCTTCTCTGCCTGCCTGGATGGATGGAAAAATCAGATGGTGTCTGCCGAGGCATCTTCAATTCAGGGTGAGGGAGGAAAAGGGAAGGCCTATATGGCCTCAGGTCCCAGAAGCCATGCACTCTGGAAGTTACTGTATTGCTATGAATAAAGAGTTCATTTTGATCTCCTCTGGGACTCATGGATATTCTATAGCAGCCAGAAGCCTGAGAAGGTGGAAGCGTGATTGGCAGCCTGATACTAACTCCTGAGAAACATCAGGACTGGAAGAGAAAGGCCCATGCATCATTTTTAAACTGGTCGCCCGTCTGTTCTACTGTGACACATGGGAAAGAAAAGCCTTCAAAATAAGAAGTCTTCCTGGAAATACTCCTTACTCCTCTAACCCCATTTTGGCTAATAATAACCCTTTTAAAAATCATGGCTTTTTTCCAATATCTTAAATAGAACAAAATTCATCATACCTGGACTTTGTAGGCCCCTGGTTTTGCTTTAAAACAAAATGATCCATGAACATCTGTCTCCACGGTGACCAACGGCTTGTCCTTGTCTTGAGACGACAGGACAACTTTGTATTTACTCATCTGCTTGACAGTGTCAGGGAAGCGAGTGATTGATATCTGGCCACAGACACTGAACCTGCAACAAGAGGCCCATTCGTTCCAGCATGAGAACTCAATTATACCAGGGAAGGCACTTAGCATCCAGAACTACGCATTCCTCTTCCAGTCCTTGTCCCTGAGACTAGTTTAGCCTTAATGAAGAGACGGGAAAGCAACCCAAATGACTCCGGTTTTAAAAAGCAACCTTCGGGAGGAAGACTGGACCTCCTTCTGCATAAGGGAAGAGGCAGATTGGAAGTCCGAGGCAGGGCTGTTGGCATGTTCTGGGTGACACTGGGCAATTCCCACTGTGCAAGCAATTTTCAGAAAAAGTGCAGAGGACGAAAATGTTTCAGGGGATTGGATCTTTGACAAAGGAGCAGCCTTGGACTGAGAATGTGGACTGGTCCTAAAATGCAAAAGCTGTAAGCTGCCTAAGAAACCATAGCATTACCCAGGCCATAAAACAAGGTGGGGTGATTAGAGAGGCCTGGATATATATATAATGCATGGATAAAAGCAATGTGAGAGATTTGAACAGAAAAGGTAATCAAGTAAAAAAAAAAAAGGAAGTTAAAACTGAACTCCTTAGGAGCTAGGAGCCACAAAAGCAACTTATATTTGAAAAGCCCTATTAAGGTAATGACTGAGACTGGAGGCTCCAGATGAGGAGTGTATAAAGCACTGCAAAGCATACCTCGAGAAGCACATGAAAAGCACATCCACTCACTGATAAAAACCAACAGAAACCATCGTCCTCAAAGTGATGGTCTTCATTTTGTAGTCACTTGATGTGTCAAGGTGTAATAATGCACCATAGCTGGGGGCCAAGATTGTTTCTTTAACTGAGGGTTATACTTTCTAATCTTAAAAGAATCATTTTAGATAAAAATCAATTGTCAATTTTGACAGGAAGACAATAAAAAATGTTGGACTCAATGTTAGATGGTTATGGGGAACACTGAATGCTGAACACCCACTCTCCCACAAATCAAAAATAGCAGAAGGAACAACAAAGTAGTGGAATGAAGTGCATGTGAAATCTAGGGATAATGAAAAGCGTACACATCTCTTTAAAGTGAAGTGACTAGCCTGCCACAGGAGCTCACAGCCCAGAGCAGGAGTCAAGAAACCATGGCCCGAGAGGCCAGGTCACGACAGCCACCTGCTTCTGTATGGACCATGAGCTAAGGATGGTGTTCGTGCTTTATTTTCATACCTTTAAAGGGTTAAAAGGGAAAAAAAAATCAAAAGAAGAATATTTTGTGACACACGAAAATTACGAAATTCAAATTTCAGTGTCCCAAATAAAGTTTTTTTGGAAGACAGCTGTGCCCATCCATTTACGAATTGTCTGTGGTGGGTTTTGTTATACAGATGATATGGCCCATGAAGCCTAAAATATTTATGCTCTGATCCTTTATAGAAAAAGCATATAAGCCCCTGATCTAGATTAAAAGGTATGTATTTTGGTTCTCACATTCCTCTACTGTGTACTTTCAGAGTAAAAGGATAGGAAAGGAATACTGATGAATTATTCTTAAGGACTTTTCATATTCTCTTGATTTATAGTCAGGAGGGATGTCACCTTATTTGTTAAAAGTTGCATCTCTTTGCCTAAGTTTTAAATATTTTACTGTAAGATC
Organism: Smutsia gigantea; assembly: GCA_032199065.1. Lineage (NCBI taxonomy): Eukaryota > Metazoa > Chordata > Mammalia > Pholidota > Manidae > Smutsia > Smutsia gigantea. The sequence continues at coordinate 95,603 of JAVSCE010006314.1, read as the reverse complement.
TGTTTTAGCTCATATTCTCAATTAAGGAGAAGCATCCAGTTCCCCCAGGCCTCAAATGTATATTTGTTTAGTTAAAAAGAAAATAAACTAAAAAGCTGGTAGGAGAGGGTTTGTTATGAAGCCCTTAAAAATTGATTTGTTTCAATGAATTCTTTCATCAGGTTTTAATACATTTATGGATAAAAATTGGCTATGTTGGTACATGTGAGACAATTATATTCTCATATAGTTGTTTGGACAGCAGTCAAAGAGTATTTTTCAAATAAATGGGGAAATTTTTTTTTAAAGCAAGAAATATCAATGAATTAAAAGGCAACTGTGGAGTTGAATTTCTGGGAAGATAGCGGTGTGAGCAGGGCGGCGGAAATCTCCTCCCAAAACCATATATATTTATGAAAATACAACAAATACAACTATTCCTAAAAGAGAGACCAGAAGATATAGGATGGCACCCACCCTGCAGCTACACCTGAGAGGACTTGGCACCCCGCAAGGCGGGTAAGATACGGAGCCGCAACCCGGCGGGACACGAGCACTGCCCCACCCCAACGCACCAGTGGGAAGAGAGGATTCAGAGCAGGGAGGGAGTGGAAGCACAGGCCCGCGAAATAACCAGCCCTGGTGATCTGCGCCGGGGGCGCTGACACACATCGTGCAATGTATCGGAGATTGGAGAGACAGAGGGTGCAGGATCTGAGCCGGGGAACGCACCAGTTCCTCGCAGCCGGCTCCCCGGGACAAAAGAAAAGCGTGTGCTTTTTTTAGTGGTCTTATAAAGAGACAGGTGCCCATGGAGGAGCAGGATCGTCCCAGCACACTCAGCCCAGCAGGCTGGGAGTCCTGGGGAATCTCGGACCTCTTGGCTGGTGACTGGGAAAAAGTTGCTGTACTGAGACTTCCCACAGAGATCAACAGCTTCCCATTCATTCCCGCCCCAGCCAGAGCTACAAAGGGCCCTGCAGAGCGGCGCAGCCACGGCTGCGGAATACTGGAGCAACAGCGCCACCTACAGCATCCCCACAGAATCTACTACCAGCAGGAATTTTTTTTCTCTTTTCGTTCTTTCTTTTTTTTCTCTTTTCTTTCTTTTTTTTCTTCTTAAAAGTCTTAAAGAGCCCAGCTGACGTATGTGGTACCTACCAGTGACCACTTCTATCGCCATGAAAAGGCAGAGGAATATGGTACGAACAAAACTTACCCAGACCCAGACAACACCACAGAGGGAACCTGAAGGGATGGAAATGCACAACCTTCCTGAAAAAGAATTCAGAACAAATGTCATAACCATACTGATGGATCTACAGAGAAATATGCAAGAGCTGAGGGAGGAAGTGAGGGAAGTGAGGAAAGACAATGCAGAAATCAGACAAGCGATTGACGGGCTTAGCAGCAGACTGGACGAGATGCAAGAGACTGTTAATGGAATAGAAATCAGAAAACAGGAATACAGAGCAGCTGAGGCAGAGAGAGATAAAAGGATCTCTAGGATTGAAAGAATATTAAGGGAACTGTGCGACCAATCCAAATGGAACAATATTTGCATTATAGGAATACCAGAGGAAGGAGAGAGAAAAAGGGATAGAAAGTGTCTCTGAAAAAATAATTGCAGAAAACTTCCCCAAGCTGGGGAAGGAAATACTCTCCCAGTCCATGGAAGCCCAAAGATTTCCCAACACAAGGGACCCCAGGAGGACAACAACAAGATATAATAATTAAAATGGCAAAGATCAAAGATAAAGACAGGGTATTAAAGGCAGCTAGAGAGAGAAAAAAGATCACCTACAAAGGAAAACCCATCAGACTATCATCAGACTTCTCAACAGAAACCTTACAGGCCAGAAGAGAATGGCATGATATATTTAATGTAATGAAACAGAAGGGCCTCGAACCAAGAATATTGTATCCAGCACGATTATCATTTAAATATGATGGAAGGATTAAACAATTTCCAGACAAGTGAAAGCTGAGAGAGTTTGCCTCCCATAAATCACCTCTACAGGATATCTTAAAGGGACTGCTCTAGACGGAAGCACTCCTAAGGCTAAAAAGATGTCACCAGAGAAAATAAAATCATAGCAAAGAAAGCAGACCATCCAAATACTAACTAAAGGCAAAGAATAAAACACCTAGTATATAAAGAATGGAGGAGGAAAAATAAGAAGGGAGAGAAATAATGAAACATCAGACTGTGTTTACAATAACTTAACAAGAGAGTTAAGTTAGATTGTCAGATAGTAAAGAAGCGACCCTTGAACCTTTGGTAACCACGAATCTAAAGCCAGCAATGGCAATAAGTACCTGTCTATGGTAATCACCCTAAATGTAAATGGACTGAATACACCAATCAAAAGACACAGAGTAAAAGAATGGATAAAAAAGCAAGACCCATCTATATGCTGCTTACAAGAGACTCACCCCAAAACCAAAGATATACACAGACTAAAAGTGAAGGGATGGAAAAAGATATTTCATGCAAACAACAAGGAGAAAAAAGCAGGTGTTGCAGTACTTGTATCAGACAAAATAGACTTCAAAACGAAGAAAGTAGCAAAAGATAAAGAAGGACATTACATAATGATAAAGGGGTCAGTCCAACAAGAAGATATAACCATTATAAATATATATGCACCCAACACAGGAGCACCAGCATATGTGAAACAAATACTAACAGAATTAAAGGAGGAAATAGAAAGCAATGCATTCATTTTAGGAGACTTCAACACACCACTCACTCCAAAGGACAGATCAACCAGACAGAAAATAAGTAAAGACACAGAGGCACTGAACAACACACTGGAACAGATGGACCTAACAGACATCTGCAGAACTCTACACCCAAAAGCAACAGCATACACATTCTTCTCAAGTGCACATGGAACATTTTCCAGAATAGACCACATACTAGGCCACAAAAAGAACCTCAGTAAAGTCAAAACTATTGAAATTCTACCAACCAACTTCTCAGATCACAAAGGTATAAAACTAGAAATAAAATTTAGAAAGAAAACAAAAAGGCTCACAAATACATGGAGACTTAACATTATCCTAATTAATCAATGGGTTAATGACCAAATCAAAACAGAAATCAAAGAATATATGGAGACTAATGACAACAACAACACAAAGCCACAACTTCCGTGGGACACAGCAAAGGCAGTTCTAAGAGGAAAGTATATGGCAATCCAGGCCTATTTAAAGAAGGAAGAACATTCCCAAATGAATAGTCTAAAGACACAATTACTGAAATTGGAAAAAGAAGAACAAATGAGGCCCAAAGTCACCAGAAGGAGGGACATAATAAAGATCAGAGAAGAAATAAATAAAATTGAGAAGAATAAAACAATAGAAAAAAATCAATGAAACCAAGAGCTGGTTCTTTAAAAAAATAAACAAAACAGATAAACCCTTAGCCAGACTCATTAAGAGAAAAAGAGAATCTACACACATAAACAGAATCAGAAATGTGAAAGGAAAAATAATGACAGACCCCACAAAAATACAAAGAATTATAAGAGAATACTATGAAAATCTATATGTTAACAAGCTGGAAAACCTAGAAGAAATGGACAACTTCTTAGAAAAATACAACCTTCTAAGACTGACCAAGCAAGAAACAGAAAAACTAAACAGACCAATCACCAGCAACGAAATCGAATTGGTAATCAAAAAACTACCCAAGAACAAAACCCCCGGGCCTGATGGATTCACCTCGGAATTCTACCAGACATATAGAGAAGAAATAACACCATTCTCCTTAAAGTTTTCCAAAAAATAGAAGAGGAGGGAATACTTCCAAACTCATTCTATGAAGCCAGCATCACTCTAATACCAAAACCTGGCAAAGAACTCACCAAAAAAGAAAATTACAGACCAATATCCCTGATAAACATAGACGCAAAAATACTCAACAAAATATTAACAAACCGCATTCAAAAATACACCAAGAGGATCATACACCATGATCAAGTGGGATTCATCCCAGGGATGCAAGGATGGTACAACATTCGAAAATCCATCAACATCATCCACCACATCAACAAAAACAAGAACAAAAACCACATGATCATCTCCATAGATGCTGAAAAAGCATTTGACAAAATTCAGCATCCATTCCTGATTAAAACTCTCAACAAAATGGGTATAGAGGGCAAGTACCTCAACATCATAAAGGCTATATATGACAAACCCACAGCTAACATCATACTTAACGGCGAGAGCTGAAAGCTTTTCATCTAAGATCGGGAACAAGACAGGGATGCCCACTCTCTCCACTGTTATTCAACATAGTACTGGAGGTCCTAGCCACGGCAATCAGATAAAACAAAGACATACAAGGCATCCAGATTGGTAAAGAAGAAGTCAAATTGTCACTATCTGCAGATGACATGATATTGTACATAAAAAACCCTAAAGACTCCACTCCAAAACTACTAGAACTAATATCTGAATTCAGCAAAGTTGCAGGATACAAAATTAACACACAGAAATCTGTTGCTTTCCTATACACTAATGATGAACTAACAGAAAGAGAAATCAGAAAACAATTCCATTCACAATTGCATCAAAAAGAATAAAATACCTAGGAATAAACCTAACGAAGGAAGTGAAAGACCTGTACTCTGAAAACTACAAGACACTCCTAAGAGAAATTAAAGAGGACAGTAACAAATGGAAATGCATCCCATGCTCTTGACTAGGAAGAATAAATATTGTCAAAATATCTATACTACCTATAGCAATGTACAGATTCAACACAATCCCTATCAAAATACCAACAGCTTTCTTCAATGAACTGGAACAAAGAATTCTAAAATTCATATGGAACCACAAAAGACCCCAAATAGCCAAAGCAATCCTGAGAAGGAGGAATAAAACAGGGGGAATTACACTCCCTGACTTCAAGCTCTACTACAAAGCCACAGTAATCAAGACAATTTGGTATTGGCACAAAAACAGACCCACAGACCAATGGAATAGAATAGAAAATCCAAACATTAACCCAAACATATACAGTCAATTAATATTTGATAAAGGAGGCTTGGATATACAATGGGGAGATGACAGCCTCTTCAGCAGCTGGTGTTGGAAAAACTGGACAGCTACATGTAAGAGAATGAAACTGGACTACTGTCTAGCCCCATACACAAAGGTAAACTCAAGGTGGATCAAAGACCTGAATGTAAGTCATGAAACCATAAAACTCTTAGAAAAAAACATAGGTAAAAATCTCTTGGACATAAAGATGAGTGACTTCTTCATGAACATATCTCCCCGGGCAAGGGAAACAAAAGCAAAAATGAACAAGTGGGACTATATCAAGCTCAAAAGCTTCTGTACAGCAAAGGACACCATCAGTAGAACAAAAAGATCCTACAGTATGAGAGAATATATTCATAAATGACGTATCCGATAACGGGTTGACATCCAAAATATATGAAGAACTCACACACCGTAACAAACAAAAAGCAAATAATCCAATTAAGAAATGGGCAGAGGACATGAATAGACACTTCTCCAAAGAAGAAATTCAGATGGCCAACAGGCACATGAAAAGATGCTCCACATCGCTAATCATCAGAGAAATGCAGATTAAAACCACAATGAGATATCACCTCACACCAGTGAGGATGGCCAACATCCAAAACACAAACAACAACAAATGTTGGCGAGGATGTGGAGAAAAGGGAACCCTCCTACACTGCTGGTGGGACTGCAAATTAGTTCAACCATTGTGGAAAGCAGTATGGAGGTTCCTCAAAAAACTCAAAATAGAAATACCATTTGACCCAGGAATTCCACTCCTAGGAATTTACCCTAAGAATGCAGCAGCCCAATTTGAAAAGGACAGATGCACCCCTATGTTTATTGCAGCACTATTTACAATAGCCAAGAAATGGAAGCAACCTAAGTGTCCATCAGTAGATGAATGGATAAAGAAGATGTGGTACATATACACAATGGAATATTATTCAGCCATAAGAAGAAAACAAATCCTACCATTTGCAACAACATGGATGGAGCTAGAGGGTATTATGCTCAGTGAAATAAGCCAAGCCGAAAAAGACAAGTATCAAATGATTTCACTCATATGTGGAATATAAGAACAAAGAAAAAAAACTGAAGGAACAAAACAGCAGCCGACTCACAGAACCCAAGAACGGACTAATAGTTACCAAAGGGAAAGGGACTGGGGAAGATGGATGGGAAGGGAGGGATAAGAGGGAAAAAGGGGCATTACGATTAGCAGATGTAATGTTGGGGGGGCACGGGGAGGGCAGTACAACTCAGAGAAGACAAGTAGTGATTCTATAGCATCTCACTACGCTGATGGACAGTGAGTGTAATGGGGTGGGTGTGGGGGACCTGATGAAGGGGTAGTTTAATAACCATAATATTGCACATGTAATTGTAGATTAATGATACCAAAATAAATTATATTATAAATAAATAAATAAATAAAAGGCATCTGTGTTATGTTGGCCCAAAAGGAAACTGATGAATTTTTCCAAAAATGCTCAACAAATGCTGTTTTCCTTTCTTTGACTTAAAAATTCCACTTTAAAAAAGAAAATACATAAACATAATTTCCTCTTATCAGTGAACAGCACCTTTTCCATCTACCAAATTGCTCAAATAAGAAACCTGGGTCTCCAACAGCACAAGGCCTGTGGATTCTCTCTCCACATTATCTACCAATCCACCTACTTCTAGCTCCTTCCCGTGGTCCCAGCCAACACCCTATCTCCTCCAGACAACTGTCATCACCTCCTATCCAGTCCCTCCATTCGTACTCTGGCTTCCCTCTGATCCAATCTCTATACAGCAGCCAGGGGGAAAATAAAAAACCTTCTAAAATGCCACATCCATATGGCTGGCTCCCTTGCACTTGGGGGAAATTCTTCAACAGCTCTCCAATGCACTTGGGAGAAAAAAGCTCATGAACACAACATGGCTACAAGGCTGTATAGTCCTCCAACTGCACCAACTGCCTCCAGCCACACCGACTGCCCCCAGGGAGCTCCTCTCTCTCCCCTGCAGGCCTCGGAACATGCTGTGCCCTCTGCCTAGGAAGTTCTCCACTTAGCTACCGTGCGATCCTCCCAAAGGTCTCAGAGATGGTGAGAGGTCCTTCCATAGTTCCCAACCCAAATTAGGTCCTCTCAGAGCACCGGGCCTCTTCCTGCACAACTGCCGTAATTCACGGTCCCAAATGTACTCATCTCCTGTGTGTTTCCCCAGCAAGAGGAAAACCTATCTCTGTAATGTTGATTTGGTTCACTAGCATTTATTACAGATCACTCTAGCATTACTCACCCAGACTAGTTGCTCAAGGAAGTTTGTAAGACAGAAGGAGGCAGGGCTTAAATCCAAGAACTGCTTTCTGAGGCCCTATCACAACAGAGACACAGTTCAGGGTTCCACAGCTGATATGCTTCCGGTCTGCACTCACCACTGAACCCGTGACCTTGACCCTCACCTGTCTGCAGAAAATGGTCACTGGGCCTCCTCAGTGACCAAGTCAATGGACTGTTTTCAGGGCTCAGCTCCTGGACCTCCCCTTCTGGCACCACCTCATACCTGATCTGCCTGAGGCCCCAGATTCACCTGAGGCCACTCCTCAAATGCCAGTGGCCCATTTTTGGTCTACTGCTCTCCCAATTCTATCTGCTTTTCCACATTTAAGGTTTGGGCTGCCACGGGACCTCATCTGTAGGGTCTACAATCTGTCCATGCATCTGTTGGAGAGCGCCACCTAGTGCCCTACAGACCCCAGTGGCCAAAACTGAACCCCTGTCACCTTTGTGCTTCCTCTTCCTGTCCACAGCCATCCTGCTTCTCAGATTGGGAACTCCGAAATAGTTTTCCAATCTGTCCTTAATTTCCCCATAAGGCAAATCCTCATATATTCTGTTTTCAGGTCTCCTGAGCCCTAGTCTTGTCCCCTTCAAAGCCATCATCCACCATGCCACCACAGTGCCACCTCCAGTCGTCCACCATGACCCCAGAGTGCCTCACTGGAAACAAAAATCTAACCACATCACCTCCCTGCTTAAAACTGTTCACTGGCCCAGCAACTCCTGGCAAAAAAAAGTCCAATATTCCATCGGGGAGTGAGGAGGCTTCTGATGTCTACCCCTCCATTCTCACAGCTCCTCTGCATGCATTTGATGCTCCAACAACACCAAGTTTTATGCTCCCATCCACACACACCGGGCCACTCCAACACTGCATGCCTTTCTTGTGTGGCCTCTCTGCAAGCTAAGCCTGCCTCTCTCGTCAGGTTACATGTTAACGAGGACCTAGTGCTGAATCAAAGAGAGAGGGCAGCACCCCCACTGTACAGATCACACGTAGGTGAGAGGAAGATCAGAGCTCCCAGCCCCAGGCCTGGGTCCTCTGCGCTACACGATCTCACTGCACGATAAAACTATACAAATTCAACCATGGGATGTCCTCTCACATACTCACAATAAGTATCACAAAGCAGGAGAAACTATGGCAACAACCCAAAGCATCTTTACAACAAACTTCCTTGACCAACCATACCACCTTCCAGAGTCCTCCAGAATTAACCGGGGAGGGTCCTGTAGGTATCAAGTCAGACGTGAACCATCTTTTCCTAACTTAAATCCATTTTAACTTGGAAGCAAGATAATTTTCCTTAAGCATCCACACATATAATTTCCTTTGGTTTGTAAGATTTCACACTCATCTTTCTAAAGAAGCCCCCCCGAACTTCTCAAAAGGTGCCTAATAGCAGATCTGGCTACTTGACACAGCCAGCGTCCGGCTGCCAACATGAGCACTGGCACATCAGACCCAAACACAGTAACCTCACCCTGTCGCAATGATGTCAGCCAGCTGAGGCGTGTTGGGTGCAATTTTGATTGTAACAGTTTCGAAGTAGAGGTGCTCCTTCTGAGCATGGATGGTGTATGTCCCAGTTGTTATGTTCTCTAGACGGAAAGAGCCATCAGCTTTTGTTTTAACTGTAAAACAAAAACATTCAAACAAAAGATGAGCCAAAAATGCTGCATACCCCTCCATCTACACAAGAATACTTGAGACAAAAAGCTGGCATGTTTTCATAGTCATTAAGGTTCTGTTTCCTTTCAATTTCTCTGTGTGATCAAAAACTAGCACTGGGAGACAGTTCCAGGGGCCAGCATAACGTGACTGCCCACCTTTGATTTGGTTGTTCAGAGTGACCACCGCTTCTGGAACACCTTCTCCTTCAGGTCCATTCAAGACTCTCCCGGTGACAGAGAATCCCATAACGTGGAACACAGGCTAGAAGATGAAGGACAGGAAGAAGGTTCTCAGGTGCCTGAGCCGCTAAAGCCCCCTTAGCGCCACTCACACAGTCACTCACACATCGCTCATCACATCCGTGCACCTGGAGTCTCCAGGGCCCTGTGCTGGCCAAACCCCCACCCAGCTCACCCAGCTCGCTCACGCTGCTCCCTGACGGGAAGCACTTTTCCCGTGTCTGTCTTCTTTCTTGTACTTCCAACACATTGAAGTTTGTCCAATAATCGAATAATTATTTACGGACTTACTTCCCCAGTTAAAGATCACCAAGTTGAATGTGTGAGAGCTTCCCAGCCCTTGCTCCTTACCTGCTTGCTCCCCTCCAGACACTCCATTTTGGGGAACCACACCTCCCTCCCGTCTCCCAAGCTTAAACCCCAGCATCACCCTGAAGCCCACCCACTCCCACTCCAACATCAGCCAGTCCTGCAGGTTCCCTGTCTCGGTGCCCCTCTCCTGCTGTATCCCACGGCCTGAATACAGTCCTCATTAATGCCACCCAGAGTCCCCTGCTGCCCTTGGCCCAGCTTTCTGCACCAGGTCCATAGGTGTCTGCTCGTGAGTGCCATGGCTTTGCTTTCTCTGGAGTCACTATGTTCTAGCCACCCTGATCTCTGGATCCTCAAGCTGACCACGTGCGTGTGCCTCCCACACTCTTCACATGGGCCTGTGTGCCAGCCACTCCCGCAGCATGGATCATTCTTCTCCCACATCTGCAGAAGACCTGGGAGGAAGCCACTCCTTCTCATCACTCAGGTTTCAGCTCCAACTGTCACCACCTCCAAGAAGGTTTCCCTTTCTTATCTCAGGAGACCCCACCACTTACCCCAGCCAGTCAATGTCCAACACACTAACTTATTTTATTAGCTGCACCAAATTAACCAATATCTCAAATGCCCTTATTTGATTTCTTATGGTTTGTTCACCTCTCATCAGAATGCAAGCCCCAGAGGGACTGGGACCTTTTTGCTTCATACCTGGTATATAGTAGGCACTCAATATGACTCCTGAATGAATGTGCATACATGAAACAGCCATTTGAGAGAGCTTTAAAAAAATTAACTGGCTTCCTTTTTATTCAGATAGCTCCTCTTGCTCCTCCTAAAAACATGCAATTTAATCTACTTATTAATTTTGATATCCACGCTCAAAACTTTTATTATGCACCTATTGTGTACATGCACTAAATCACATGTTAGGAATACATAAAATAAGACTAATGGCTCCTGACCTCATGAAACTTATAGGCTGCTCCCTGAAATTCCATTCATCTTTCTGTTGAAAAACTATTTGGTCATCATCTGGAAATGTGTTTCCCCACTCACCTGCCCCTGTTCTTCTCCGCAAGCCTCCTGAAGAAAGCAAGGACTCATCTTCTCACCCACTATCCCCCCCTCCTGTGCACACAGAGCAGGCAAATGCTCTACTGAATCTTAAAGAGCAGAGGCAGAACCCTACTGAGCATGTGACTTAAGAGCTAGCTCCTACCTGTTTGAGCTACGTTAATGCAGTATTTCCAAATGCACCATTAAAAGAAATTATTAAAATCTTATTTTTTTCCAATAACTGTAACACTGGGTGGTCCAATTATGAAAGACTTGTTTTCTTTTGGAATTTGCTCTAGTTAGCAAATTTTCTGCAGTAACCATTTTCTACTTCTGTAATTAAAGATGTAACTGTGATCAAAAAAAAACCACACATTTGCCATCTATTTTAGGGTTTAGGGAGTTTGTCAGACCAACTCTCACCCCATCCATCAACCCACCTATCACCCGCCATGATCCTAGCTATCAGCTCTCACCTGGCTTACTCCACAGTCTCCACTGGGACCTCACTTCCACCCTGCCTCCTGCAAACTCCTCTCCTCTGCTCAGAACCCCACACGGCATGGCCTCCTTGGGGTCCCCCAAACCTTCTAGACATGCTCCTGCCCCAGGACCTTTGCACCTGCCATTCCCACTGTCTTAAATGTTCTTCCCACAGATGGAAGTATGGTTCACTGCCTCTTCTCCTTCAAGTGTTGCTAAAAACACCTTCACAGTGAGGACTTCCCCAGAAAACCCTATAAAACTGCAATCTGTCTAAACCTTAAAACTACGTAATCTTCTTTCTTGCTTTATTTTTGTGGAGAACACTTGCCAACTTTAATTTACCTATCTATAAGTATATCGCCTCTTTCTGCCATTAGCCCAAGAGTTCCAAAAGAACAGGAATTTTTGCCTCTTTTGGTCACTGCTATATGCCCACCCCAAAAACGGTAACTCATTGGCATATATTTCATTGAATTAAGTAGATATAATGAAGAAACTATGTGAGAGAGGTGAGGTTGCTAGTGGATCCCAGGCTAAACTGGACTAGAGCACAAGATTCTTTTTTTTCCAACAGCCTTCTAGATAAAATACTGTTATCTTTTTTTAATGTGTTTGCAACACCTGTGCCCAGGGAAGGGAACTCAAACACCTGTCCTTCCAGAAGGCAGGGAGGTCTTACCTCAATTTTCAGGCTGTCGTGTTCCACTGTGAAGTCAAGTCTAGAAGGAGCAACATCAAAGGTAATCCTCTCCCCTCGATAGAAGGGAATCTGGAAGGGAGAGTCTGGTAATTACTAAAAGCCAGCAACATGATTCGATCATCAATATTCATCATTGATCCAGCAGCCCACAAATGACAAGGAGCTCAAGGCAGGCCGAGAAGCTCTCAGCCATAACTATCGCCCGTTTTAAAAGAGGAAGGCCTGCACTTTCTGCAGCGACTACCGAAGGGTCGGAGTCTCATCTTAAGTAACTACTAGATAAAATGTCGTCACAACTGCAGGCCAACCATCTATTCTTTTAACACCAAAATGATATCAGCTCTTACTGTGCCATCAGAGTCCCAGACATACACACCATGGACATCTGCTGCACTCACCACGGTGTAGCCCCCACTTGGCAAGGAATAGAAGGAGAAGGAGCCATCTTCTTTGGAGACCACATAGCACAAATACACCAGGCGCTCATCCTGGGGCTGGAACCCTGGCACTGGGGAGATGTTGCAGCCCAGGACATCCTATGCCAGAGGGAGAGAAAAAAAAAAGACTTCCTTCTCCACTTACATGTTCCAATTATCATCAAACAATCACACTATAGAAAAACTTTCACAAGCTTTATCGCAAAAAAATATGCATACATATCTGAAATCTAGGACACATGAGTAGAGATAAAAAGAACAAATATCTTTACATTCAAGTTGAAAAGTTAAAAGCTGGCACAATCTTACTGGAGAAAACAACATGACCGTCCTTCCCCCCAATGGGCCACCATTCTCCAGACAAGAAAACAGAGCTCAGGAAGAAGTCACTGACACCAGGCCACCAGCTGCTAAGTGGCAGGGCTGTGATTTGTCCAAACCTGGGTCTGATTTCAAGACCTGACTCCACTGCCTCCAGTGGAGACACTCAACGGAGAAACACAACAGTCTTGAATGCTGAGACTATAAATTACCTTGACCTGCCTTTTGAACAGTGTACTCTTGTCTGTAATCCCCAGCTCCCCACCCCACCGCCCACAATCTCTTTTGTTCTTCACTCGTCTTTGTTTACCTCTTTGGCTACTGAAGAAGAGAAGAGAAGAAACTTCACCCCTTTCATGGGCTCCCCGTCACTGCGGACAGAGCCTGACACATTGTACCCAGCCACTACGAGGGGACTGGCGGTGTTGGCATTGGAGTTCGTGACTCGCACGGTGGTGCTCGCCTATAAGAGAAGATTTTATTCCCCCGCAAAAAAATAAACACTGGAAAGGGGTTTAACAGCATGAAGACACACTTAAGCTGAAATATTAAGTGGGAAAAAGTAACAAAGTTGCATATGTAATATGAGCACATCTATTTTTTAATGAGCAAAATGAAGTGAAGGAAATGTGACAGAATGAAGATGACAAAGACATTTTACTTCCTTTACACGTTTCCACCTCCCAAATTTTGTTTCCACTCCTTTATGTTCTTCTATATAGTCCAATTTTTCAAAATGAGCTTGCTGTACCATACTTTTTTCCCCATGTTTCATGGTAAACATGCATGCATTTTTAAAATATTTTGTTAAAGTACAATTCCAGAGAGAAAAACGCACATATTCTAAGTGTATGGTGCAGTGATTTTCACAAACTGAACATACCATGTAACCAGCACCTAGAAACAGAACAGAACTAGCACCCAAAAGCCCCCATCTCAACGCATTTCCAGTTACTTATCTACAATCATTATTCTGACTTTTAACAGCATGCTTTACTTTGAAACACAATTTTATAGTAATAAACTCAAATTCCTTTATGCATACAACTATCAAACAATGTGAGCCTTAAAATTTATTCTACTTATAACGTGGAAGCCACTGAGTTTTAAACAAATCATTTTTTTAAAAACCCTGAAAACCTAAAGTCATAGACAGTATACAGATACATAGAGGTGTAAAGCCACACTGTCAATTATAAATGAATAAAACCTGCAGAGGAAAAACTGAAATACTGACTCTGAAACTTCTTTAGCAAGAATGAGACGCAACCTCAGAACTAATATAAAAACACGGCAAAATGTCCTCTAACTCTCATTTCAATGTTTTTCCAGCTAGTACAAAACTTCACCTAGTAATTTCTTCCTTTTTTGATCTTTAATTGTAAACTATTTTAGTCAAACAGCTGTAGAGAACCCCTACACATGCTCTAACTAGCTTAAGACATAAAAGAGCAGAAATACACAATTTAAGACCCTTGCATACCTCTAAATCCTGTTCCTCCTGCTACAGATGTCAGAATCATAATGAGTATGGTGTTTGCTACTCCCATGCATGTCTGTAATTTTTCTACATATGAATGTACTCACAAATGGAATGACCATGGGTGTTTTAATCACTATATAAATGCTATTGTATTTCCTTATCCATCATCAACTTGCCTTTTTCCTTCAACTTTATGTTTGTAATTGCCCTCACATTGATATATGTCGCTTTGTTCATTCATTATTGCTGACGGACAGGATTCTACTGTGTGATGAAAGCACAATCCACTCCCCTCTTAATGGACACTTAGGTTGTTGACAGTATTTTGCTATTACAAATAAAGCTGCAATAAACATTCTTAGACATTATGTTTGAGCACAGGTACAAGTTTTTTAAATGTTAACATGTATTTATAGATCATCATTTCAGACTGAAAATGAATTAACAGACAAATCTCATCAGGTCCTTCTGGTATTGATATAGCTTAAAATAAGCCATAGTTAATAACAGACCTGTTTCACAGCAGGAAGACAATGTTGTCACCCTAAACAGAAACCACCATAAGCAACACCTGCTACAGTTAGGGAGTTTCACCTTACAGGTACCACCGAACGAACCAGAAGCACCGCTGTTTTCTTAACTGTTTTCAGAAAAATCCGTTTTAGGTCCTGAATTGAACAGTCCTACATTTGTCCCCCAACCAGCACGCTGTTGGGCCCGTTATCAACATAACTGAAATGCTCACCTCTTTCAAGGCCCACGTTGGATGAGTTGCAAGGATTTCATAATCTCCAGGAAGAACTTTAAAAAACGAAAACCTGGGAAATAAAAAATACCGCTTAACTTTCTCCCAACACTCAGTCTTTCTCATTTCATGACTAACATAGGAAGCGCAAGAAAACAGTGTATAAATTGTCACAAGCCAAAGAATTAAATCCTTCACTATACAAATCCACAGCAGGCGGCCCCCACTGTATGCAAGGACAGGTGTTTCATGCACCGGCAGGAAGGAGGGTCTACATTCCCCTTAACCCCAAGGATTTGGGGCATAAAAACCAGTCAAGTGTGGTTTCACAGGATCGGTCACAGAACACTCAAGTGAGTTTTGGCACAGATGATGGGCAGGAACAGACAAGGGGAAGGGAAGGGAGGTGTGGGAAAGGAGGAATCAAATGAACTCCAAGGACAGAGACAGATCCCACAGGCTGAAATGGAGGCTAACACAAGATGACACTAATGACAGGGGCAGGACAAATGACAGCAAGCTTTGAATCCTAGGCAAAGGAACTCAGATCTGTTATCAGAAACATGTATAACACATTCTGGCACTAGGAAATCACTTGGCTACAATAAATTTGAAATTATTATTGGATTTTTGGGCTTAGTGAGATTTAACCCCTACTTCTGAGCATTTCGATCACTGTTTTAATGCAGATGAAAGATTCAGAAAGTTTGAGGCACTCTTCCCAGCAAGGCTGTCAGTGAACTACTGGTCCAGAGAAAACAAAATCTCCATATTCCTTCTTAAAAACCAGGCCTGGAGAGGCATCAATCAAGAAGTAAATGTTATGTCAATACTCAAAAATAATTTCAATAATTTCTCATTTAAAAATTGGATGGCTTACTGACAGACTCATAAATTTCTGTCGTGCAGTTCAGTCAGTTTTGTATATTGAAGTAGTAATGATCTGAATGCTTTCGAAATTATCATTTGGAACTATTCTGGATTAATCTTGGCACATCTGTTACAATTTACAACTTAGCGATTTAAATCCATTAAATAAATTCTTTAAATTCGACTCAGCAAGGTTAATTAAACAGTCATCAGTTCCAACTACAAATGATTTTGATGTAATAATGATAAAATGATTTTTAAAAATCGTAATTGAGCTAACCTCTATTGAGCTAAACAAGATTAAGCACATATTCCAGGCTAAGCAGTTTGAAATGATAATATTAATTTAATCTTCCCAATGACCTTAGGAGGTAGGTTCCATGATTATCATCATTTATAAATGAGGAAACTGAGGCCCAGAGGCATTATGCATCATGCCCTGGATCAAAGAGCTAGCAAAGAGTGGAACCAGGATTCAAATCCAGGCTGTCACGCTCCCCAGCCAGTCCCAACCGCTAAATGAAGGCCTACTATGTGCCAGGCTTTGCAGTGGGTGCTTTATGGACACTGAGCCTTGTTTAATCATCCCATCAATGCCAGATGAGACAAGTCAAGTGACTTCCATTTTACAGAGAACTTGAGGGCCCAAGGGCATGAATTTGTCCAAAGTTAAATGGCCAAATAAGGTCTTGAATTGAACACAGATCTTCCTCAATCCAAAGCTTCCCCTGCACCATCCCAGTCCCTCTCTGGGCATGAGGCAGGGTGACATGGCAGGACTCACTTTCCACCAGGCTGTGTGACTGTGGACTGGATCTTGGCGTCGGTCCCCGTGTTCCTCAGAGACACCTGAACTCCTGCAGGGCCCAAGGGCTGACCTTTGCTGAGAACCTGCCGTGGAAAAGGAGATGAGGACCTGGGCCAGCAGCCAAGATCTCCTCTCAACAGCACTGTCGACCTGCTCATGCTCCCCACATGGAGCCCCTGACTTTCTTTGGGTCAAGACTTCTTTGAAAAGGTGAAGCAGATCATGGATACCCTCCCTGGGATGGTGGAAGGGCTGGGACAGGGAACAATAACAGTAAAATAACACTTTGTTTCACCAAATCTTAGACATCACTAGCTAAAGATGCACCTATTGAGGATGAAGAAAAATACCCGCAACCCCCATCACTACCAAGAAACCCACACTGAAAGACAGGATCAAAGGGCCTTGTTTTTAGCGTGAAGGTCAAGGAGATAAACCCGCCCTGCAAAAAGGACAGCAAGGAAATATGTGCATCTCAGCTTCAGCATAGGAGGGACCGAGGAAAAAAAATTCTCCCCTGGGAATCTGGACCTGGAGCTGCCTTTCAAACAGGTCAACTCCAACCGCCCACTACCAAGCAAAACCCAGAGAATTTAGTTCACTAAGACGACTGCTAGGACAGTGCCAGAAGGAAATGCAATTCCTGTCTGTAAATGCCAGCTTCACGTCCCCCCAGTGACTGCAAAATGCCACAAGTGCTGGGCCTGTGCTCTTCCCACCCTGCACCCCCACGAAAGCCCATCCCTGGCATTTAGGCATTAACAGTCTTTACTCTGGCAGAGGAATGACCTCCAACCTAGGTCTGACCCCTAAAAACACCCACTACATTTTATACACAACTGCACTGAGTTCCCAGACCCACCAAAAGCTTATGTGTGGGTCCTTTGTGGGCTCAAAGTCCCCAGGTTAAAAAGTCCTGCCTTTTTTAAGGTAAGAGAAGACTCAATACATACACACAGCAAGCATTAAAAATAAAGTTCTGGAGCCAAACCTTTCCATTCACAGAGAACCCCGTGAACACAAAGTTGATGTCCCCGCCCTTCGTGCAGATGTCGTTGACGCCATCCACATACAGCTCCACGTTTGTTGGCTCTGAGAAGCAAAGGTGCGAGGGCAGAGAACAAATGGCAAGTTTAATTCTGGGATAAGGGGAACACATCTAGGTAAAACACATTTTATTGGTTAACTTTCACTTTACTTGCTTTTGAGCACTCAACACACTCACATGCTTTTAAATCCACAGGCACAAAGAGGTATGCAGGGAAGCCTCCCTCCCACCCCTATTCACTGGACACCCAGGTTCCCACCCCAGAGGGAACCAGTGTTTAGAGTGTAATATGCTTTTACAACAGTCTTTCAGCCAAGCTGTATCTCAGAGTCCCAATGAAAATTCAGTAAGCATCAGTTTTATTTTGTGAATGCTTACCACAGACCAGACACTGAGCTAACTGCATTTAATCCTCACAACTATCTCAAGAGGTAGATAGAAACATCTACAATTGATTTAGGGTTAAGCTGAGGCATAGAAAGGTTGGAGGATCTCAAAAGATCACAGAGCTTGTGAGTGACAGAGCCCCAATTCAACCCCCAAAAGTCTGGCTCCAAATCTGGGCCCTGACCAAGCACCATCTCCTGATTTTTCAATATTGGCAACTAATTAAAAAAAAATTTTTCAACTGAAGACTTTATCTAATAGGGGTTAAAGCTGAGTTTTTAAAAGCTTAGGAAGAATGTAGAGAGATAAGAGGGGAAAAAATGGGAACATCAGGAGAATTTCAAGTAAAATGAGTAACTACATACACACAGACACACAGGGGAAGATGCCAATAAAAAACAAAGAGAAGACTACAACAGGCACCTCACAAAAGAGCCATCCAAATGGCTGGTAAACATATAAAAAAAAAAAGCACTTACTCTCACTGACCATTAGGGAAATGCAAATCAGAACTGCAATGAGATTTCACATCACCACCAGAATGGCTAAAATGAAAAAGACTAACCACACCAGATGCTGGTGAGGATGTGGAACACCTGGAACTCTTGCATACAGCTGGTAGAGGGTGCTACATCTGCTCTGATGTCTGGCAACATCTGTGAAAGCTGAGCATGTAAAAATTCTACTGCACTGCCAGCAATTTCATTCCTGCATATCTGTTCATTCAAAAGAAATGCAAACACACATATACCAAAAGATATGTGAATAGTATGTACATATGTACAAGATATAGTAAAGGATGTTTGCAGAAGCACTATTCTTATGGGCCAAAATTGGGAAGCAACCTGAATGGCCATCAACAGTAGAAGGGGAAAATCACTTTATATTCATACAGCAACTGAATGAGCTAACTAGAGCTACACATACTAGAGAGAAGTTTCGTTAACAATGTTGAAAGAAAAAAGCCAGACACAAAAACATACCTTGTGTGGTTCCATTTACATAGAGTTCAAACAGACAAAATAATCTATAATTTTAGAAGGTCAGAGAGGGGTCACCTGTGGGGGGAGGTCACTTCCGGGGTGCCGGTAAAGTTCTATGTCATTATCGAGGTGGAGGTTACAGGTGCGTACATTTTGAGAAAATTCATCAAGTGATCCCCTTATGAGAACCCTTTTCTGAAAGTATGTTATAATTTAATAAAAAGCCAATCAAATGAAAAGGCATGACAGGAGGGGAGCTCAAACAAAACGGCACTGCACTCAGGCCCCCCATCTGTGACCTCGGCTTTAGCTTCCCTGCCACCTTTCTGGAATGCACCAGCCTCGCGTCCCCCGCTATGAACTCAAAGAGCCAAATTCGCTGTCAGCTACCTAAGCTTCATTTGACCCTTCATGATGGCAGGGAATAAATTTTTCTTTCTCTACAAACCCACAAGCAAGCTTGATGGGGAAAACCACGGCCCCTTGCTCCTCTCCCCAAGCCACACAACTAGGATCACACATCGACTCTATCAAACATGGAGAGCTTCTTCTCCCCCCAAACAACAGTCATGACAAAGCAGAACCCTCTCTTCGTAATCCCATTCCCACGTCTCCAACTTTGCCAAAAGGGCAGCTACATCAGCAAAGTTTCCAGCTTTTGTTGCTACGTGTGCACAGCACTGCTTTTTCTAAGTACTTATTTATCATTTTCCAGCCATTCTGAACACACGAATCCTCCAAGGAGCCTGTGAGGCAGGAACTATTACCCTCCTGACCCCTATGAGGAGATAGACACTGACCCAGGGGAAGGAACTTGACCAAGGTTGTCACAGAGCTGATAAGGCCCAAGAGAGTCTGATCCTCCTATCTCCTCTAAGAGAAATAGATCTGGATTTTTATGTCAATTTTCACAATCTTTAACGTGGCAATTAATTCACTAAAAAATCTTGAGGGGGCTAAAGAAGAAGCCATCCTGAACAGGAAATGTCCCCACTTCTGACCTCTACATGCTGCCTATGGCCACTTGATGAATGAAACTGAAAAAGCAGTTCCCTGAGAGAAGCACAAGAAAAGATGCCTATTTTAAGAAACATGACAGAAAACTTAAAAATAGGTCTAAGGTAAATCCAATGTACTTAAAGTAACAGTAGGCAGGGGGACCCTTTTTCACACTGAAATGAAACCTTAATATTTCATCAGTCTATGCACTCTGTCGATTTAAATTCATGTTCAGCATATAACAAGTCCTTTCCAGAGCAGATCTGGTTTCTCGGTTAACTTACCAAAACTCCACCCTAGGGGAGGCTCAATCTTCAGAATGAAATCTCCCTACAAGCGGGGAAAAAAAATGTAAAGGAATGAGAACTGATGACCCTTCAACTGGTTTAACTTTGCTCAGTGCCCTCATCTAGCCTAGAATTCTTACACTGAAATGAAATTCCAAGCATACGCTGTATTCTAAATGGCACTGAGTGCTCTGACTCCTTTCAGATGCCCCAAAACCAGAAGTTCCCATCCAACCATTCAGAAGATACTCAATTAAAACCCGTGGAAGAGTTCTAAAGACATTACATTCTGCCACTCACTGTCTTTTGATACTGAACATACTATTAAGAGTCTCTTATTAACCCCTCAGATGCCTAAGGTTGTCAGAGTCAGCACTTATCTTTAGGAACTGAAGTCATTTCTCAAAACTAGATTTTACTCACACATACCCTGGTTCCCTGACATTGATGTTAATAGTTTTAAAAAAAAAGTCAAGATCCAGCTAGTCCACTTACAGAAATCAATCCTATGTATTGGGCATACAGATACAAGTTCAGGAATATTTATTGTTGTTAGTATTAATTTTTTAAATTGGGAAAAGGCTCTCTGTCTATCAACAGAGAAGTGATTAAATCAATTAGTTTTGGTTTGATTCTGACATGCTATGCAGCCATGAAAAAGAAGGCAGTATATCTACACCTCTGATGTTGAAAGCATACCAAGGTATTACTATAGGGAAAAAAATCAAATTGTAAAGCAATTCCTATTGTTCAATTCCATTTGAATAAAAAAATCAAAATCAGAACTATGTGTATTGACTATTGTTGCAGCTTCTTGTGAATGTGTATCTATATTCTCAAATAAAAAGTTGAAATGTGGGCAGGAGGGGGAATGTAAGCAAGGTATACAGATACACATCCATATGCACATGCGTTTGTGTGTGACTGCATGAACCTATGTGTGTATATTCATGTATATCTGTATAATTATAAATACAGAGAAAGCAGTCTTTCAGGATATACACCAAAACCTTTATCAGACATTGTTACTCCAGAGGGATAGGGAATTGGGCGTAAAGAATATAATTTACTTCATATACTTCTAAAGATCTTTTTTCTTTTCATTTCAAAGCTCATGAGTTCACAAATTATGTGCATAATTTTTTAAACAACACTTTAAGCTGTTTGCAAATAAAGGATTCTATTAAATCAGGGTTTCTCAACGTGGGCCCTGGTGACCTTAGGTCTTCCCTATGCAGCATGAGAGCAAGTTCAGCCTCATTCCTCGCCTCTGCTCGCTAGAAAATGTGGCACTCTCCTCCCCAACAGTTGTCACAGTGAAACATGTCTCCAGACATTGCCGGATGTCCCTGGAGACACTGAGAACCACATCAATCAAACCACTTTATAAGTTTTCTCCCTCAGAATTTAACCAAATTCCGCTTATAGTTTACAAAACAGAGGAGCATTTGTTCATGTGAGAGAGGCTGTTCTGGTTAGCGCAGCCCTGTGGGTCACACTACTTCCCATTGTAAAAGACTAAAGTACTCTCTCCTCTTACCTTATCATACAAGGGGATCATAAAGTAACCATTATTAGGGGCACAGTCAGTTTGGTATTTCAAAGTCCCATGCTTGGTGTATAACTTTATCTAGAAAGGAAAGAAAGAGAAGACAAGTCATAATATTGCCTTTAAGGATCAGCCAAGTACACTATACCTGAATGCATTCAGTAAGTAGGCATTTGCTGAGGGACTACTATAGCTGCTACAGGGCATTAGAGACAGAAAAATAAGACAAAATATCACCAAAATGATGTGATTAGGCATTTTTCAGGTTAGAAATCATCTAAAGTTTACCCCTCAAAAGTCATATTTTCCCTGCTTTTCGGTTTATTTTAGTGGCTGTCTCTAGGTTGTTTCTGGGTTGAAAACAAATCTCCAAATTTGTGGTTAATAAGGTGCTTGTTAAAAATGCAACCCCTGAACCCCACTTCTGTTTCTAAACCAGAGGGTCTGGGGTAAGGGCCAGGGATCTGCATTCATAATCCCCCAATGATTCCTAATCCTTGGAGTAACACTCATATAGAAACTTTTAATTTTCTGTTTTATTTTCATCCTCAGGACAAAAACATCTCAAAAGACATGTAAAATATGTCCTCTCCTTAAAGATCTCTAAAACTCTTACATCCTGGCTGTTCCTGGACAGAGACCATTAACCTACTGAGGTGTTCAAGCAACATTTAGGTCTTCCAGTACTGTGTGACCTTGGGAAATCATTTAACCGCCTGAGGTCCAGTTTATTCAGGGATAAAAGGAAAGCCACTTCCCTTCACGGTGGTTGTACAGATTCACACCTATGCATGTTAAGCACCTGGCACAGAGTATGGCCTCAGACTAAAGTAGTATGTATGTATTACTATTTACCATTACTATCTGGCTACACTGCTATATTGTATTACTAACCTCTCTCTCAAGAAAAAGACAGTATGATGTCATCAACAGGGCAGAGATCGGATTCAAGGAAAATTTCCTAAACCTACCTGTAGGGTTCAACCACTTCAAGCCTGTTTCTACATCTATAAAAGGAAGCATTGGACCTAATGATGTCCAAGAGCCTCATCTCTAAAATGTGAATGCTCTGTGATCACGATTTGGAAATAACAGAATCGTGTCATACTAGCTAAGAAGATGAATAAAGCAGTCAGCTGCATACACACTAAGGAAAGAAACAGAGTGAAATCACACATAGACGGCAAGCTCCCTGTGGGTGGCAATCACACCTTACACTCCACAGCGCCTGGGATAGGGTTTATTCTTGTTCAGTGTAGGTACTCAGTAAATACTCAACACATTTGTTTCCAGGCCACAGAGAAAATCAGAGGCACACGCTTCAAGCAGGGATTGAAAATTCACCTGCCAGCAGGGCCAGAGATCTAATGTCAACAGACATTTATCAAAAGGGAGACAAGACAGATCACTGCTCAACCAGAGCCAAGTTTTGGAGCCCGAAGACTAGCTGGTTTTCCAGGGAAATAAGGAATGCAAATTTTAATGAGAAATCTCTTGATCATTAAAGTATTAGCAACTAATATATTTTTTTCTTTTGGAGGGACTTTTGTCAGTTCTGTTCACTGTACTGCTATATCCCTACTCTGGACAAAGCTTCAATACATACAGGGTCTCACTTGAAAGATATTGGCTTAATGAATATGATGGAAAAACAAGTGGAAGGTAGAAAGCTGGTGAAGAATGGAAGTAGTTTCAGTGGAACACAGAAAACACAATCAAGAAATGATTGTGAAATATCTTGATTATTTACATGTCTTTCGTAAAGTACTGATGGGGACACAGGATGGCAATATACTTACACATATGAAATGTCTGATTTCATCATCAGTACTTATGAGAGAATGAGTGTCTCAGACCATCTGGACAGGTAGCCTAGAGCTCAAGGAACACATTTCATACTGGGCCACAAAACTTGTCCACTGCTCTCAAGGTCACTGTTAGTATGGGGGATGGGAGTGCCCCCAACTGCCTTCACTCTCTCCCAGAGCCCAGAAACCGCCAAGCTGCAAAAAGCCCTTTTAGGCAGCTTCTGAAATGCCCTGTGCCC
The DNA here is from genome assembly GCA_032199065.1 of Smutsia gigantea. Classification (NCBI taxonomy): domain Eukaryota; kingdom Metazoa; phylum Chordata; class Mammalia; order Pholidota; family Manidae; genus Smutsia; species Smutsia gigantea. The sequence continues at coordinate 71,816 of JAVSCE010006314.1, read as the reverse complement.
ACACACTGGGAGGAAATCCAGGAGGTAGCATTGGCACCCCACAGATCCTAGGAACCCTGTCACTGCCAATGGATAGATTAATTAAACCCCTGACTTCTTAAAGCCAAAAATGGTGGAGAAGCCACAGACTGAGGGGTCTTGAAGGTCATAATTATCTCCTTTAGGAAATATATAGTGCTGGATTCTGCTGCTTGTATCCCAACACCATCCCACAGGAATATAACTGGAACTTGGAGCAAGGCCAGATCAAAGGGCCAGTGAGGTATGGAATCTACTTCCTACCCCTCTTCCAAACCTCAGCAACCAGCTTTGCAGACCACACTTCAACCCTTTGCCGCAGCCCTCTAGCTGCCAGCACAGGAGGGGTTCAAATGTGCTTCCAGTCAGCCTCTGGGGTCTTGTCTCCAGTCCCTTGTCTTTGACCCCAGCCTCTTCCTTTTTTCTCTCTCAAATGTCCTTCTCCTGCCCCGTCATCAGCACCCTCCTAAAACAGAGGCCAGCCCTCCCTCAGGTCCTTTGCCATCTATCCTGACAAGTGGCCTTCTACCCCTACCTCCATAACCTCCCTTCCTCTTCACAAACGCTTTCTGGGACATAACCCCATTGGGTCAGTCATCATGTAACTGAATGGGGCTTTCCAACTCAATAAAAAAAACTTCTGCACGAATCTCTAGGTTATTCCAATAACTACTCAGTAAAACAGAACAGTTGACAACTCACCGTTTTCAGAGGAAAAGGAGTCCCAAGAGCGGGGGATAGGGGAAATTAAAAATACAGATTCCCAGCCCCCAGAGATGCCAATAGAGATCTACTAGGTCAGGCCCTCTGGGACGGGAACTGACTCTCTCTCCTAATTTAAAAGTATCCCAGGGAGTTTGCAGATAAGAGTGGATTAGAATTGGCAGGGGTGGGGGAGCTTTGAGTTGTGCGGTTGTGTGGTCTCCAGGTTCTGGAATATGGGTTTCAGGGGATCTAGGGTGTGGGTCCGAAGGGGTCTGGGTCTTGCTGAGATTGAGTTTTAAGAGATCTGGGGCCTGGACTCTGGGGATGATCAGGGTTCGGTATTATCTTAGATCTGGATTCTGGGGATCTGGAGTTTGAGTTTCGAAGAATCTGGGGTCTTGATTTGGGGGATCCTTAGGTATGAGGGATCTGATAAAAAGTTCTGAACCAGCATCACCGTCACCAAGAGAGTTCCTCGCACCCCTGTGCACACCTTCAGGCCCCCGCCCCACTCCGTGGCTGACCCTACGATGTGAACCTCCACTCCAGGGCGCTGGGGACAGCATGGTGAGAGCCCGCGGAAAGCGCAGCCTGTGAAGAGGGAAGGACTTCTGGAATGTGGGGCTGGAGGCAACCGCCTGGTGTCAGAGGCGAGGCTACTGCGGCCCAGAGAGGGTCAGCGACTGGCCCAGGGTCACACAGTGAGCTCCGGCCCGGGCCGCGGGGCGAGCTCTCACCTCGATGAGCGAGTAGTTGATCTCCACATCCGACTTGACGAAGCCCCCGCAGCCCACCACGATGTCTTCGGAGGCGCGCGCCAGCCCCACGCAGCTCAGGAGCAGCACCACGGGGGCGACAACCACTGCTGGCCCCGGAGGCCCTAATCCGCCGCACGCCCGCATGGCCGGGCCTCCGCCGCCGCCGGACCCTCCGGAGGCCTGCCGGTCCCGCCCCTCACTCTACACGCTGCCCGCTGCTTCCTCCTCTGCGTGCGGCTGACAGCCCAGACCCCGCCCCGCCGCCGCCGCGCACGCGCGCTACGGCCCCACGCCCTTGCACCGCCCCCGCCACCAATAAGGTAACTACAGCGCATGCTCAGCCACGGAATGAGCCCATTTGTGCCCGCTGGAGGCCTGGAGGACTGCGCGCACGGTCTGGCAGGTGCCGCGGTAAAGTGTGTCCCCGCAGGCGCAAACTCCAAAGTTGAACTCTGCTTTGGGACTCAATATCGCTGAAACTGGAAAGGACTAGCGATTGTTGATTGAAATGTCCGACAGCTTTCCGGAGTCTTTTTGACCCGTATTTTTCATAGGTGATGCATAGTCTCAAAACTCCTTCAGGAATTTGTGTAAGCTGGTGAATTTTTTCCATGAAAAACGATCATTAAGTTTTTTAAGGTCATTTAAGTTCAGCATAATATTTAAAAAGGTACTTAAAATTCATTTTCATCCCAGGTCTAATAACATTTGTATAGAAAGAAATTTTGAGGGTTCCCCCCAGAAGCAAGAGATGCCAGCAAGTTACCTCGAATTCCCTGGGATGAAGCATGATTTGTCTGAAAATAAGTTCAAATATCAACATGTTGTATTTTGTCCTAAAATTGAATATACTTATAATATAGACTGAATTTAACTGCAAGTCACTATACCAACATAAACAGAAGTTGCTTTTCTGAGCTGATATTTGGAATTCTTCCATTTTGTTGATGAAAAATTTGAGGTCTTTATTTTGATAGTTTTTATGTGTTGTCATTAAATGACGCAGTCAGAAAAGAAACTTCCCACTTCCCGTGACTGAGACTTAAGCAGTATGCAGCAATGAATTACACTGAGTTTAAACTGTACCTTGGTTGAAACCTTTCTGGTGGCTACAGCGGGATGAGACATTCACTGAGAAGCCCACTGAGGAGTACAACTGATTTCAGTTTCTTACTCTCCATTCTCACTCAACTACAGTGAGACTCTCAGCTGTTTGGCTATAAACTACTTAAATCATTATTTCATTTGCTGCGGTTTGTTAGTTATAATCACAATTTACACAGATGCCCTTTACCCTCCCTAATATGAACTAGGATTCTGGCAATGCCAACTTGGGGAGGGGGCTTGCAGGGAGAGAGGACTCAAGTCTCCCCATAATTTCCATCAGCCTACATCAAAACCACTTCCAATGAAGAGATGTAACTTAAGCATAAACAGCAGACCTGCTAGGCTGCAGCTCCAAGATAAATCCTTGGGTTCTTTGCATTCTTGGTCTTCCTGGCAGGACAGCTGAAGGCATACTGCCTGGGCCCCAGACCAGGGATGGGGAAACTCAAAAAGAGAGGGGGTAGACAAGGCCAGAGGAACCCGCACGGTGGAGACCCTGCAGGAGGCAGGAGTAAAAGAATGAGGACAAGACCCAGAGAACAAACAAGGCAGGTGAAGAGTGCAAAGGGTTTTAATTCTTCACCCAAACTAAGCTTGCTTTTGTCTGAAAAAGCCGTCTTTCATTCCTTTCTTAAAGGAAATACATGTACATTGCAGAAGGAAAGGAAATGGAAAAGGAAAGGAAAAAGAAAATAAAATTAGGATTCCCATGATCACTGCTTTAGTACATTTCCCTCTTTTTATCTATGCAGTATGTTACACAGAGAAATTTCCAAAAAGAAATTCTGGAAGAATTTCCAGAACTAGTGGGGACACACCTTGCTTTAAGACCCAAGAAAGAAAAGTAAATGATTTGATTTCCTTCCCCACTTTCCCCAACTTAAGCACACACTTTTTTTTTAATATCATAGGCTACTTTGTAATACAATCTTTTTTCACTTGGCATTTAGCAACCATCTTTCCATATTAACACATTTCTGCAGTGGCGCTGTGAACTATTGCCTACTAACCTATGGATGGAATAATACTAATGCTGATAATCATAGCTAATTCTTACTGAGCATTTTACTGTGCGCCCGGCAGTGTGCCAAACTATTAGTAACCTTAAAATATAACGGCTGCCCTCGAGGCAGACAATGTCCATCCCACGGATGCGGAGACCAGGGCTCTAACCTTCCACCGTAACCCAGAGCCCCACCCCAACCCCAACCCCAACCCAAGTTGGTGGAGTTCTAGCATGTGCACCCCTGTTGGGTTCTTTCATCAGGAAAAATTCCTGGAACTGTCTCCGCGGTGTTGGGGAAGCTGGGGATGACACTAGCCGCGGGGGCAGGAGGGTTATATGGGGATGCCACTGCACTTCTGGGACTCGAGGATCCCCCCGTTCGGGCCTCCCGGGCGCTCGTCCGCTCTCCCCGGTTCACCCCCTCTCGCCCCACCCCCACTGCGGAGCCGGACCTTGCCCGGGGCCTAGCGATCCCAGAGCTCGAATCTCGGCCAGGCCTGCCGGGCCCCACCCCTAACCCCGGCCAAGAGCACCGCTGAGGAAGCTGCCCAGGTACCGACCAGCAGACCTACGTACGGACAGACGGACGGCGCCCAATGGCCGTGCCTGGAGAGCCCTGCGCGGGACCCGGGGTGAGTGGCTCCCTCCTGCCCCAATCTCTTTTTCCAGGCTCGGTGGATCTCTCTGGCAGGTCTTGCGCGGTTATGCTGCAGGGGGGAGAGACCCCCAAATTCCTGGCCTGATGAACCGCAGAGGAGGTGGACCCTTTAACCAAACAGGCACCCCAGCACCGTTAGAGGTGCCTCCAGACCTCCTAGGGGAGGGGCTTTGACACCTACTTGCGAAAGCTTCAGGACCCCCCACCTCTCTGACTTCCTCTCTCTCATCCAGGCTCTTAGCAAAGGATTCTAGGCAATGGAGTTTATGGGGTGGGGGTGAGGGTCACCAAACCCCAGGATTTCAGGGACCAGGTAGGTAAGACAATAGAAATAACTGGCATTAGTTGAGGGCTTACTTTGTGCCCAGCACCGTGCTCTGCGCTTTACTCTTATTAACCCATTTAATGCATCTCTTAGAAGTAGATCTCTTATTCCCACTTCTGCAGGGAAGGAAACTGAGGCATAGAGAGGCTGAAATTCATAGAGCTGGTGAGTGGGGAGGCCCTGAGGAGGGGAGAGGGATGGGAGAGAAATGAGGAGGCCATGTACTCTAAACTTCATATTCAAACACCTTCTAGGGCTGGAGAAGGCCAGCAGAGGGGCTGAGCTAGGAAGCACAGAAGACCCCCCAGTAGAACAAGCTCTGGGCTCAGGCCTTCACGATAGTCAGCTCTGCCACTTTCTATTTGTGTGGGACTGAAGAAGGCTATTCCCTTCTTGGTGCCTTGGTTTCCAGCCTGTGAAATGGAGACAGTAACACCTACTTCCTAGAGTTGTTAGAAGGATTAAGTGAGAGTCTGTGCCCAGCACTTTTCATGGAGCCAGTTGTCCCAGACTCTAAGCACCCACCACCCTGGTTCAAATCCCAGCACCATCACTTTCCAGATGGCTGGTATCAGCCAAGTTACTCACCCTCTCTGGGCCTCAGCTTCCTTATCTGCAAAATTAGTATGATAACTGCATCTACTTTATAGGGTTGATTTTAGATTACAGGAGTTGAGAATTATAAGGTACTCTTGAGAGTGCTTGGCATGTTTTCATGTAAATGTTAGGCAAGCAAAGAGTTGCCTGGCCCCCTAAGCAGGTGAGTTTGGGACCCCTGCTTTGCACCATCATAAGGGTCGCCCTGGTGTTCCCACAGGTCTGGAACCAGACGGAGCCCGTGCCTGCCACTGCCTACCTTCTGAGCCTGTGCTTCCTGAAAACAGCAGGGGTCTGGGTGCCCCCCTTGTACCTCTGGGTCATCGGCCCCATCTACCTCCTCTACATCCACCACCATGGCAAGGGCTACCTCCGGATGTCCCCCCTCTTCAAGGCCAAAATGGTAGCCACTGCCTCTGGGAACCTGTAACCAGACAATAGTTCAGGGGTGTGGGGAGCAGGCTGTAACCTGGCAGAGACCCCAAAGGGGACATTCCTCCTAGCAAGGAGCACACAGGGTGGGGATAAGAAGGGAGCCTGTTAATCAAACAGAGCAATACTCCAGAGGCCACAGAGGTAAACTTAGTGGAACAAGATTGCCCCAAACAGATTTGTTAATAATGAAAATCCACACATCTGCAAACACACACATCTAGACACTTATGGCAGTGTATGGCCACCATAACGTGGCATTCCTCAAAGTGTGCAATGTACACTCCTGGGATATGCTAGGTCATTTAGGACCATGTTAGGGTGACCCTTTTAAATTTTAACAGTTAATGCATTGATTTTTTTTTTTTAGGTTTCCCCATTGGCAGTTCTAAAGAACAGTTCCTAAAATTGTTCCCTGTTTATTTTAGTGTGCTAGAAAAACACTGGCATTCTAAGTGTGAGCCTTTCTGCTCATCTATCCCATTCTCCTCCAAACTTCTACAAAATACCTTTCAAGGTCTTTCATTCCCATACCACCTTTTTAATTTTTGCCCTATTGCTGACCACCTATTAAGGGGTCAGCACACTCTTCTTTGAAGGGCCCGACAGTACATATGGGAAGCTTTGAGATGGTCTCTGCTCCAACTCAGTTCTGCCATTGCAGCCAGAAAGCAGCCACAGATAACAATAAGCCAGTAGGCAGGACTGTGTTTCAATAAAATCTTATTTATAGTCATTGAAATTTGCATATCATATAATTTTCACGTGCCATGACAAATTATAATGTTCTCTGAGTTTTGTTCAATGATCAAAAATGTCAAAACTATTCTTAGCTCACAGGCGACACAAAAACAGGCAGTGTGGTCTGATCCTTGCTTTAGATTAAGTGAGGTTCCTTCAGTAGTTTCTCTCATGTTCCAAGGCCGTCCTTCTGTCCCGCATGTGATCACTCCCTCACTTCCTTGCTTTGTCTTCCTCAAAAGAGAAACTAATGCATTTTAGAGACAGCCTGGAGACACATGGGTCCCAGCAGAGTTTCTCCTTGCTGTAATAATAGGGATTGCAAGAGACGTGGAGACAGTATAACTTTTTCACCAGGTGAGTAAATTTCCTTCCATGCTGTTCCTTCATACCTAAGGCATCTCTCCTGTGCACTACTGGAGCACCTCCAGGAACAGAGCATCTTGGAAAACACTGGGCTGGCTCCGGCCCTCGCAGTGCATTATTTATATGACAGTTACAGCTCCAGAGCAATTTACGACCCCCCTTACTGCTTTATCTTACCTGTCTTTCACATTGGTACGTTACAGTGCCCTGTCCAGAGCTGCTGTCCAATTGGACAGGGGTCACCCCACCTTTCTTTTTGCCCACCAGCCTGATCTAAGCCTGTTTCCCCAGGTGCTTGGGTTCGCCCTCATAATCCTGTGCACGTCCAGTGTGTCTGTCGCTCTTTGGAGAATCCAGCGGGGAACACCCCAGGCCCCAGAATTCCTCATTCACCCCACCATGTGGCTCACCACAATGGTAATGCGTGTCCCAGGCTTGCTGCTGAATGCTGCTTCTCCTGCCCTGGTTGGGGGTATGGGGCAGAGTGGTAACCCCTCCTACCACCTTCCCATCCCCTCAACTCCCTCACCTTAAAGGACCTGTCCTGACTCTCTTGTCCAGAGCTTTGCTGTGTTCCTGATCCACGCTGAGAGGAAACAGGGAGTCCGGGCATCTGGGGTGCTGTTTGGGTACTGGCTTTTCTGCTTTCTCTGGCCAGCTACCAGCGTTGCCCAGCACGCCTCAAAAGGGGTAAGTGGGGGCCTGGGCCACCTGGGGACACCAGCATGACATTTCAGGCTTTGGGTACCATCCTGCCTCATACCCTTTCCACACATGGCTTATTCTCTACCCAGAGACACACACACCACAGTTGTTTAAACTCTAGTGACACATGAACACTCCTTGATAAGGAAGTACCCTCCACCCCATGAGACGCACATCCCCATTGTCTTCACACACTCATGCAACGCACTTGCACACCGGACACACTTGTATGCTCACTTTCATGCATCACGCAGTGCAGACTCTGAACCACCTCACACACATACACACACACCAACACACGTCCGCTCACACCTGCTGCCACTCAGCTGGGGCTGTGCCTTCAAGCTCCCACACACCTCGGGCATAGGCACACTGTGGGTTCACAATCTCGGCAGGTCTCCAGGTGAAATTCAAAACTGGTGTCCATACCCAGGGACCAAGGAGAGACTAGAAAGAGGCAGGTCCCTTCAGAGTGGAAGGTGGCAGTTTTAATAATCAAGGGGACTTGCTGATAAGGCTTGTCTTGGGTGGCCGCACCCCTTTCCCTCCAGAATCCTAAAAGTTTCTAGAGAGGCCTCAATGGGGTTCAGTCCTGTACACCATCCAGATGGTCTCAAAAACACCTTACTCTCTCAAGGCACCTTGAACGGCTCCTAGAGCAGGAAGAGGGGGTGGAATGTACATTTTGGGGGGTGGGGGGGTGAAGGTGTGTGGAGCCTCCCATCGCTGGGGCCAGCTTCTGGGCCCCAGGTCAACCAGTGGTCATGTCCTCGCAGTTAACCTCCAACACCCACTTATGCACACTTTTACTCTATGTGCACACACACTTTCCCTGATCCTCTCTTATTCTCACCCTTGCTCCCATGCATCCATATTTACACACTCATTTCACACACCCACACACCTATTTCTGTTTACCAAAGCAGCTTTTCCATGTTAAGAGGCATGAGGGATCATTTTATCCACAAAGAGAAAAATATATATAGCCTAGGCCCGGGTTTCTCAACCTCAGAACTCTTGACATAATTCTCTTCTGGGCAGTCGGGAGCTGTTCTGTGCCTTGTAGGATATTCAGCAAAATCCCTGGCCTTCACCCACTAGATGCCCGTAGCACCGGCCTCTTATGTTAACCGAAAATGTCTACAGGTATTGCTAAATGTCCCCTGGGGGCAAATTCACCCCCAGTTGAAGACCACTTGCATAGGTGGTCTCACCCAAGACCTCCGATCAGGAACGCTGACTGCAGCAGGCTATGAGTCATTATTTCTTGGGCCAAATGGTTACTACATCCTGCTCCTAAAAGAACAAGGCAGAGAAGCACCATATATCCTTAAGGACAGATTTTTACAAAGTAATTCTTGTAACTAATGGGAAAATTTCACAGGCTATCCACTGATCTTTGAAAAGGTGTAATCCCACAGTTGACCAATCAATTGGCTGTTTGGGACACAGCATCGAAATAATAATATTGAGACCACGTATATTCCAACCATGTGCTAGGCCCTGCAGCAAACACCTTATGTCATGTTATCATTGGATTCTCTCAGGAAGGCTCTGTGGTCGATTCTAACAGTCCCATTTGAAAGACGAGGAATCTAAGGCTACAAGAAGTGAATGACTTCCTCAAGGTCACACAGCTCAGGAGAGCTGATCCCAAGTTCATCTCACCCAAATGCAAACTTTCCAACAGAAACGATGGTCAAAAACAACAGCATGGGGAAGATGGGCCATTAATAACGTAGTTAGAATACCAAATTGTCTACTGTCTACAAAGGAAAATCCAAAACAAAACAAGAAAACACAGAAGCATATGAAAATCCAAAAGAGGAATTGTGGTTTCAAACTAGGGCTCTTGTTTTAAGCCACAAAAACTCAACTCACACTAGCTCAAGGGGGGAAAAAAAGTCTAAGGGAATTTATTAGCTCATAAACATGGTCTCTCCCGAGCCTAGCTGGTCCAGGCATTCAGATGCCACCACCAGAGTTCTATTGCTCTCTGTCTCTTGGCTCTGCCATGGTAGCTTCATTCTCCAATGCGATGGCCAAAAGTCACCAATTGCTCCAAACTGTTCACCAATGCAGAGTACCCAGCAGAAGATCTCTTAATGGTTCCAGTGCTTATTGGCCTATCGTGAGTCCTATATCCATCCCTAACACAGTCTAGCCAGGGGACTGGAACATGCTCATTGGTCAGGTCTTGATCACCTCCCCTCCCCCTGGAATGGAGTCAGTTCTGCATAAACCACATACCTGAGCATAGGGGAAAGACATTAGGGCCCTCTGCCTGGAAGGGGCAGTGGAGGGCATGGCAGCCAAAATAAAAGGGCAAAAAAGTGCCCTTGGGCAAAGTATTATTGCTGCTCTGAGTCTTGGTTTCCCCATGAGTAAAACAGAGCAAGTAAACAAGCTGGGGTCAGGGTGGGGCGGGACTTGATGAGACAATGTGTGTAAAGACTCCTGCATGTGCCCAAGGCAGAGTAAATGCTCAGTAAAACCAGTTCCCTTCCTAAACCAGAGCACAGGGGCCATGAGGGAGCAGGATGGGAGATTGGGGTGGGGGCTAGAAAGGAGAAAGGATTTCCTCTGTGGCACAGGAGAAAGGCAAAGTGTCCTTTTAACTCATGTCCCAGTGGCTGTGGCCAGTTGTCACCTGACTAAGGGCAAACCCCTGGCCCACTATTTGTATGGATGGAATGTGGTAAGTCAGGTGTTTGGAAATCAGGATGGACAGGAATGCCACTGGCTTTCAAGCCCCGTGGCTCCAGCCCCCTGCCTGGGCTCAGTCATCAGAAGCCCTTTTCAACCTGGACCTTCTCTCCCCTTAGACACCCTCCCTAGCAGGCTCTGCCTACCAGACTCAGTAGGACTTCTGCTCTTTCCCCTGCAGGACTTCCAGAGTGACCCCTTCTACCACCTGTCAACCTACCTGTGTTTGTCTCTGGTCGTGGCACAGTTTGTGTTGTCCTGCCTCGCCGATCGACCGCCCTTCTTCCCGAAAGACCCCCAGCAGTCTGTAAGTCCCCATGTCTCCAACTCAGTGCCTGCCTTGTCCCCTGCTCACCTTCTGGCCTCGGTCTTCCCACGTAACAGAAGGAAGGTGAACTAGAGCACAGGCCTTTATTTTTTATTCCTTCCATAAGGTGCATTCACATCTACTCTATGCCATGGGTTGGTCAACATCTTCTGTCTAGAACAAGATAGAAAATATTTTGGGCTTTATGGGCTACAGGCTCTTTTGGCATCTACTCAACTCTGCTGTTACAACACAAAAGCAGCCACAGACAATATGTCAACAAATGAGCATGGCTGAGTTCCGCTAAAACTTTATTTGCAGAAATACACAGTGGGCTGGATTTGGCCCCAGGGCCATAGTTTGCTAACCCCTGTTGTGTGCTTCAGCTAGGTGCTGAGGATCTAAGGTGAGCAAGCAGGTATAGTCCCTGTCCTCATACAGCTAACAGCCAAGTAGGGAAACCAGACATTAATCACATAATTACACAGACATGTGGAAAATTACAATTGGGGAAAATCTCTGCAAGTTCATGGTCCATAACCATTTACAGCAAGTAACGCTGAACTCATCTGTGAAATCAGGATTCTCTAAGGAAGTCAGCTGATCTGAGATCATCTAAAAAAGATGCTCAACTACCTGAGTGAAACTATAATAGGACTCTTTCTTTCCTATGACAATGGAAGAAAAAAATGTTTAAATTGATAACAAGTTGTAATGGCAAAGATATAGTGAAATGGGCACTCTCCTTCCCTGTTGGTGAAGAGTCTGTGCAGTTTTTCTGGAGCAGCTGGCAAAATCTCAGGACAGAGCCCTCTTACTTCCTTGCAATGTTGTTCACTGAGGGATATTATTGAAGATGTTGTTGTCAGTGTCATACATGACCCTTGCTTTGAGAACTTCTTGGTCTCCATATGAATAATAGTTGTTCTTCTGGGAAACTGTTCTGACCTTGTGAATGCTTTCAATCCTGTGGCCCAATCCCTTTTTGCCTTGCCTGCTAGGAAGCACCAAGCCCACTGGTGTCCATCTGTGACCGGTAGGCAGGGCACCTTGGTGAGCACTTTCAGTATTAAGCTCATGATCAGTTCATCCTGTCTTCCTGTTCTTGTTTCCCCTTCCACGTACCCATCCATGGAATGTGAGACTGAGTCATCGCCCCTGCCAATCATATGTCTTTACAGAATCCATGTCCAGAGGCTGGGGCCTCTTTCCCCTCCAAAGCCATGTTCTGGTGGGTTTCTGGGTAAGTAAAGGAGCATGGAGGGGGCTGGGGTGGTGCCCCTGCCTGGCATTTGCTGCCCTTATTTGTCACTACAGATCTTCACAAGATATTTCTTCCCGAACCTACTGAGGTCACAGGCTTTCTCCCTCCCAGCCTCAGCACCTCTCTCTCTCAGATTTCAGCGTGTCCATCATCCACAGCCCATTTTCATTCACTCACTGGAGTGTGATCTGGGTTTGAATCCTGACTGTTTCCTAGTAGCTGACCATATTGCAAACATTCAGTCTCAGTTTTCCCCTCTGTAAAATGGGAACAACTTTACCTTCACTCAGTGTAAAGTGGTTGGTGCCTATACATAGCAGGTGCTTAATAAAATCCTATCTGTTAATCAGGTTCATTCATTCTACCAACATTTAATAAGCACTTACTATGTGCCAAGCATCTGGGGTGAAAGGCAAAAAGCCAAATCTTTACTCCCTGGAGACTCTCAGGGTGGTGGGGAAGACAGATGTTTCCCCGAGGCTGGTTCACCAGGTGCTGAGGACTTACCCAGCATCACACAGCTACCCGGTGGGGACCCTGCAGGGGCAAGTGGCAGGAGGGGCTTGCCCTGGTGACCCTCTTTTCCAGGCTGGTCTGGAGGGGCTACAGGACGTCACTAGGACCAAAAGACCTCTGGTCACTTGGGAGAGAAAACTCCTCCGCAGAACTTGTTTCCCAGCTCGAAAGAGAATGGACAAAGAACCGCAGTGTGGCCCAGTGGTGAGTGCAAAAAAACAAGAGGTCAGCCCCACACTGAGTCAGCAAAGCCCCAACCATAACCGCAGACTCTACGCAAGGCCCTGCCACCACTGGGCCCTGCCTGCCAGCTGATCTCACTAAGCATTACCTGACCAGGCACAGGACATTCTTCCCAGAGTGTTTTGCAGGTCCCAAAAGGACAATGTGGGGGCTCGTCAAGGGCCCCAGAGGGAAGCTCGACTGGCAGAATGGCAGGAAGGAAACAACCTGGGGGTGGAAAGTCAGGTGGCTGTCCGTAATATGCAGGCAACGACTCACTAATTAACCAGAGTGATTAGTGGCCTGAGCCTCAGTTTTCTATCTGTCCAATGGGGCTGCCATTAGCCCCTAGCTCATAGCTTGTGAGGGATGAAAAAAATGATGTATATGAAAGAACTTAGTGAATTCCCTGAAAATGGTAAAAACTCAAGCAACGTCAGATACAGAGGTTTGCAAGCTCTTTCTAGTCATGGCCCTGCTGCCTCACTCTTGCCCTCTCTGGCATGTCTGGACACTTCTGTGGAACTCTCTGAGTCTGTGGAATCCAGTTTGGGAACCTCTGGTCTAGAGAGGGGTGAGGCTGCTCCCTGAAGGAAGGGAACAGGTTTTTCCAAACAGGGTCAGTAATATGAGCGCATCAAAACAGCAGTTCACCCTGGACACTGCTTGCTGTACTGTTGTTCCACACTTAAATGATTTTTGAGCAGCAGAATTCATTCAGAAGCACCCTGGGGCGCTTCTGCACTCTCTCCCAGCTCCGGCCTCACCTGCCAGCTTGGGAACTTTAGAGAACATAGAAACATTCTCCAGAACAGTCTGAGCATCTTTTAACAATGAACAGTAAGAAAGTAGGAAAGCCATGGTTATACTAAGGTCCAGCTCAGTCATTTTCGAACCTGACTGATTACACAGAGAGAACTTCGGTTTTACTTCTGAAATATTTTGCAACTTTTGGGGGAGTGGAAAGGACAGCATCCAGAGAGGTCAGAAACCAGCGACCAGCTGACCAAGTCAGGTTTACAGGGTGTGTTTGGCCCACATGGTGTTTCATTGCTCTTGTTGTCTGGAGTTTGTTTTGTTTTTAAATGAGTTGCCAACATTTAAAAACATTGGTGATGTCACATAAAAGTCTGGAATTCTGGTCTCTCTTAAAGCAAATTGGCGATGTGGGGTCACACCCCTACATGGCAGCAGGAGAGTAGATCTGGGTAGCAGCTGCCCTGTTGAACCAGGCATGCGCTCTTCATTTGCCACGACCTCCACCACCCCCTTTCATTATCCCCCAACTTAATGTGGCCACTCACTCACACCCCTTGCCTCGCCTCGTGGTCATCTGTGAGTCCTGCACTAAATGGCCTTCAGTCCAGAGACCAAAGGCCAGGCACCTATCTAGAGGCCTTCCTTGATGCAAAGTGGGACCCACTGGAAAGGAAGTTTTTGCTATAGAGCCTGCAGGCTAAAACACAGTGACTCAAAATTCTGGGCCAAGCAGATAGAACAGAACTGAGGAAAACATCCAGCTAGAAAGAGCCTTCATGTTCATCTCTTCACCCACCCCGTTTTACAGAGGGAACCATTGAGGCTCAGAGGGGCAGGGACACAGCAGGCATTTGGACCTCGGTGTCCTGTCCCCAAGGCTAGGCTGCGTCCACCAAATCAAGTTGGTTTGATTCCTTCCACAAATCTCTGTGACATTCACACCAGTCTTCGGCCCTTGGCACATGTCACATAATCTGTTTGTTTCCCATTCACTTGGAATGTATTTATTGAATGCCCAGTACATTCAGGAGCTGAACTGTGGGCTGGGGAAAACACAAGCAAAAAGCCTACCCGTCTGGAGTTTTTACAAGACAAATGTGTAAAAGAAAGAGAAAGAGAGGGTGAGCATGGCTTCGAAGGCAGTGAAGTAAGCCATGGGAGTGGATGGAGAGGGGTGGTCAGGGACGGCCTCTGCAATGAGGCAACATCCTTTTGGCATTTGAGACCCAAACACCAAAATGTTTGTGAGCAGCAGGCCGTCGAGCCACACCCCTCCAGAGATGCCAAACCAAACAGCAAGCTGGGCTATAGATAAGGGGCAAGGCCTTGACCTTGTCAGTGGGGGTCTGGCTACCCACGTTCCCCAAGGTTTATCTTTTTCTTCTTTGTAAAATTCTTGCTGGGGGCTGGGACTCACGTAGAGGCACCGTATGAACCATGAATAGGGAACCAGGCTCAAATCCCTGCTCTGCCTTCACTGAGTGACCTCAGGTAGCTGTCACCGCCTCTCAGGGCCTCATTCTCCTCCGAAGTAAAATGGGGAGCCCGAGGTACCCACCGGGCAAGAAGGTTGAGAAGAGACTGTGAACCCAGGTGTGCCAAGGGCTGATCTCAGTTCCCGGCCCTGGGTCCCAGCTCTGTAAACAGGCATTGAAATTGCTGATAACCCCACAGGTGGCCAGAGCTGGAAGGGACTCGGAGTGGGACCAGCCTCCTCTTTTCACTCACAAGGACATGGGGCACAGAGAGGGGAGCAGTCTGCCCATGGTCACACAGCAACTGTGCTGTCAGCAGCTGTGTCACTGCCAGCATCTCCCCGTGGCCAAGGGCTGGCCTGCCTCAGGAAGGACCCTCTGGCTCCACCCCGCCTCCCTCCCTCCCCAAGCTCTCCCTGTGTTCCCTGCTTAGGGCCAAGGTCCCGGATCTTACGGCTTCAAGAAGTCTGGGCTTCCATCCGCGGTTTCATCCAGACCCAGCGTGCCAAGCCCATGGACATCAGCTGTGATTCCAAACTGGTTCTCAACCAGTTCTGAACCACCCGAGGGCCAGCTGCTTGTGGAAGGGACTGGGCAGGGAGGGACGCTGCAAAATGGATCAAAAAACGGCTTGGCCTCAGAAGGCAGAGGGTTGGGATCAAATCCCAGTTTTTTACTTCTCAGCTGTGTGCCCTTGGACAAGTTCACCCTCTGAACTTTAGTTTCCTTGTCTGTGAAATGGGGATAATACCTGGCTTGCCAGCCTCTTAGAAGGACTAAGGAATACCTGGCACATAGTAGGTGCTCAATGCACATGCATTCCCATTGTCCCTAAGGCCTCAGGGCGGCCCTCCTGCCCCGCCTGATGGTCTCATAAATGGGTCCTCTGGGTGACAAGGAAGAACAGGTGAGGGAGAAAGGCGGGATCCTAGATCCATGCCCACCTGTCCCCTTCCTGGGAACATAGCCCTGTAATGCCTGGTCCTGTGAGAATATTAAAATACAGTCTTAATTCAGGCTGCTAGAAAGAATACTACGGAGGGGGTAGCTTATAAACAACGGAAATTCATTTCTCGCCATTCTGAGGCTGGGGAGTCCCAGATCAAGAGGCCAGCAGATCTGGGGTCTGGTGAGGGCCCGCGTCCTGGCTCATAGACACTCGTCACTTTGCTGTGTCCTCACATGGTGGGAGGAGGAAGGAGCTCTCAGGTCCCTTTGATAAGGGCACCAATCCCATTCATGGGGGCTCCACCTTCATGACCTCATCACCTCCCAAAGGTCTCACCTCCAAATATATCACACTGGGGGTTAGGTTTGGGGAGGCCACAAACATTTGTCTTTTGCAAGGACACAGAGCCAATTCTCTTTTCCCCTAAGGACCACCAAGCCAACAGCATACCAAAGGAGAGGAAGCCATGGCGTGGAGGTCCCGGAGACTGAGGCCTTCTTGCATCAAGAAGGGAGTAAGAGGGGCCCACTGCTGAGGGCCATCTGGCGGATGTTCCGCTCCACCTTCCTCCTGGGGACCCTCAGCCTTATCATCAGTGATATCTTCAGGTTCACTGTCCCCAAGCTCCTCAGGTGGGTGCAGGCCTTGTGTGCCTTGCTAAGGCTAGTTCCTTAATGGTGTCCTTCCGGGGCCAGGGTGCACCTGCTCGCCTTCTGCCTCTGCCTAGACCTCTGGTTCTCAGGGCACTAAAGGGTAGACGAAAGGGATATGAGGAAGGGCAAAAACAAATGAGAAAGTGACTGACCTCCGGGAGGGAAAATGGATGAACTGGAACCTGACTGTATCAGTAAGCTTTTGCTGTATAACAGAACACCCCCAAAGTGAGGGTCTTAAAACCACATATTTTATCCATGATAATGTGGATCAGCAATTCAGGCTAGGCTCAGCTGGGCAGGTCTTTTATTGTTTGGGTTCACTCACGTGTCTGCAGTGAGCTGCAGGGCTGGTTGGGGACTAATGGTCTCAGGAGGAACGGCTGGTCTCTGCTCCATGTGATCTTTCATCCTCCAAAAGGCTAGCTCTGGCTTTTCCCATGGCCACTTGGCAGGGCTCCGAGAAATAGAGCAAAAGCCACATTTTTCCAAAGCCTTCGGTTCAGAGCCGGCAGTTTCACCTCTGCTGTGTCTTGCTGGCCAAAGCTAATTCATGAGGTGGTGTATTTGTTTGCCATAACTAAATATAGACTGGGTGGCTTAAACAACAGAAGTTAATTTCCCCACAGTTCTGGGAGCTAAAAGTCCAAAATCAAGGTTGGTTTCTTCCGAGGCCTCTCTCTTTGGTTGGCTCTGTTCCCCCTTGTTCTCTCGTGGTGCCTGCACCTGTGGTATCTCCTTGTGTGTCCAAATTTCCTCTTATAAGGACACCAGTCACTTGGGATCAGGGTCCCACCCTAATGGCTGCATTTTAACTTAATTAAAGGCCCTGTCTCCAAATACAGTTGCATTCTTTAGGTACTGGGAGTTAGAACTTCAACATATGAATTTTGTGGGGACACCGTTCAACCCATAACAGGTAGAGAAAAGAAATCCACCTCTTAATCAGAGCTACAGAGTCACACTGAAAATGTGTATGGACAGTGAGAGAAATAATTGCAGTCATTTTTGCACACAAAATCTACCACGCCATCTGATCCACGCATGAGCAAAGGCAACACTCACGGATACCTCCTCTCACCAGCTGTGCATTTTCCTTCCCTCTCTCAAAAGCCTTTTTCTGGAGTTTATTGGCGACCCCAAGGCCCCCGCCTGGCAGGGCTACCTCCTTGCGCTGCTGATGTTCCTCTCTGCCTTGCTGCAAACACTGTTTGAGCAGCAGCACATGTACAGACTCAAGCTGCTACAGATGAGGCTGCAAACCGCCATCACTGGCCTGGTGTACAGAAAGGTGAGCCCTCGGGGAGAGGCATGGGCCTGTCCTCTTCTCCATCCTGTCCCAAGTTACGTATAAACATTGCAGCCAAAAAGGGTAACATCCCTGAACGGTGAAGATAATTTGTGCCTTCAAATGCACTCATTCATTACTCATAGTTACTCATGTGACACTATCACCTCCTTGGTTATTTTTGTAAGGCCCTGTGTGATCTGACCCTGGGACCTCTCCAACCTCACCATATCACACACCTTCTCCCTTGCTAACTCTGGTTCAGCCACAAACATACCAGGCACCCTCTGACCTCAGGGCCTTTGCACTGCTGTTCCCGCTGCCTGGACACCCTTGCCAGGCCTCTTCATGCGGTTACTGTCCACTCATCCCCCATGAGGATAAAGGGCTAACCTTTGCAGTGTGCAGGAAACCGGATAAAGGTGGACTGTCAGCTGGGTTACCAGGCAACCCTGTTTATGGTAAAAATGACCCTTGGCTCATTGGTAAATTGCATCGGGGCCAGAAGTTCTGTCAATGAACTATGAGTACCTGGTGGGAAGCCATAGCTTTGGGCTTTCTCTTGATGCAGTGCCTCCTGCCCCCTTTGGGGGCCCTGGGAATGAAGCCCGTGAGACGGCTGGTATGAGAGTGTGGGCTCCTGTGGGGTCTGGGGCACCTGAGCCAGGATGTCTCCTCTGACACCTGAGGGGTCCCCTAGTGGAGGAGGCGAGCAGAGGGAACAGCTCCTGGCTGGAGGCATGGGCCTGAGGGCATCGCTCTTCCCCCTTCCCACTCTCAGGGGAGCCTCGTTCCTCTCCTGATGAAGTCAGACCCCCGCTCTACCAGCCAGGCTCCTTCCGCATTAACCAAGTCTTGTTTTCCACATCTCGTGCTTTGTCACCTGGGGCCTTGCTAACCCCAGAGGGGCTGTCCCTTCCTGGGCTGGCCAATTCCTAGAGGTATTAAATGCTCGCCTGAAAGCATACTTTTCCCATGCAAACCACCAACCCAGAGCTCACACTCCCAGCTGCCTCCTTGACAGGGCTCACACTCTGGGCCACCATACCCCTTCCCTGATGACCCCAGGCCAGGCACTAGGAACAGCCCCCATGCCCCACAGCCCACCAGTGGTATTCAAACCAGCCAATCCTAAACCTGCTTCCCCTCACTGGCCCTTCCTTCCTGTGAAAACCACCACACAGATCCCCCCCACCGCCATCCCCCTCTGCCTCCCACAGACCCTGATGCTTCTCCCTGTAGCCCTGCAGGGCATGGAGTGCCCCCTCCTCTTGAGATATGTGAGTATGAAAGCTATCTTGTCAATGGCAGTCATTCCTGATCTGGTGGCCTTGCTATACCCAAATAATAATAAAACCTATACTAAAGCACTTCCTCATGGCACTCATCGTAATTACCATTAAGACATTAACGATGTCTTTATTTAATTTTGTTCCCCAGCTCCTGGAGTGGAGCAAGGCCCCTGCCTTGTTTGTTTGCATCTGTATTCTTAGTACTGGGTTCAGTGTGGGGCGCACCTAGGTGCTCAATAAGGATTTGAAGATTTTTTGGAGAATTTCTACTCTCAGCCATTCCTGACTCACTCCTTAACCCCCTCAATTCTTTCCGCACACACTCAGCAGAGAGAACATTGCAAACAGACACTGGCATTCAGCAGGCTGGAAGGGGTCCACTGTGACCCCAGGGGCTAGGGCAGATTTGTGGCTGCCAGAGAACCCGGTGTCTGAGGAGCATGTTCAGTGCCTGCGGGGGTTTGATCCAGCACCCTGTCCAGCCCTTGTCTTGCCTAAGTCATCCCAGATTCCATTTCTGGCCTAGTCATTTACAAACCCTTTAACTTTGGCCAAGTTGGTCAAAATGCTCTGTGCCTCAGTTTCCTGAACTGTAAAGCGGGGTTAGTAATTTTGCGTTTCATTGATTCTAGACTCACTTTTTTCTCCCACACTTTGAACATCGACATCAAGATGTGTCTTAATTGGCACTGATTTTTTTCCTTAGTGCTACAGAGTGTTTTATCCATGGCCTTTCTGATTGAATGAAACATGGCATATGGCCATGTGATGTGCTCCCTCACAGAAAATGATGAACCCAGTCATCTAACACCATGCCCGGGACATTGTTAGCCCTCAGCAAATGACCACTGTTACCATCATGAATCGAAGGTTTACATAATTAATTATGTTATTCATTGTTACTGCTGCAGGGCTTTAGGGGTGTCAGAGTGTTTTCATTTTTGTTCTCTCCCTGGATTCTCACAATGGCCTTGGGAAGTCCACTTTGGAGATTTTACCAGCCCGCTTTACAGATGAATGAACTGAGGCTCAGATGGTAAAGTGACCTGCCCCTGCCAGCAAGGGCCACCCAGCTTAGACCCAGGCCTGCTGAGCTGCTGTCCTCTTGCTCCATCTGTGCCATGGGCCTCCCTGCCAGCCTCCACCCCACTCGTCCTGTCCTTCCCTCTGACTCGGGTCTCATCCTCCTGCCCTGCCCAGGTCCTGGCTCTGTCCAGCGGCTCCAGAAAGGCCAGTGCAGTGGGGGACGTGGTCAACCTGGTGTCCGTGGACGTGCAGCGGCTGACTGAGAGCGTCATCTACCTCAATGGGCTTTGGCTCCCACTCTTCTGGATCGTCATCTGCTTTGTCTACCTCTGGCAGGTATGCTGGGGCAGAGGCAGCGGGATCTGAGCCGAAATCCTCCTCCCCAACCTCTCCCTCCCCCTCTTAATCCTGCCTCCATCCGCACACTGTGGGCTGACATGATGCGCAAAGTCTTACACGAGGATGGCCTTCACTTGACCTTGGGCAGGATGCACATCCTCTCTGGGCCTCAGTTTCTTCGTCCGTAAAATGAGGGTGGTGATGATGACATGGACACCTCTTAGGTACAGTAATGGGGCACCAAGCACGTAACACAGGTGCATCATGCTATCAACAGAAAGAAAGGGAAAATTTTAGGGGAAAGAATTTGCTACCTAGTTTTCCAAAAGCATAAAGTGGCCATCTGGCAAAAAAAAAAAATCAGAGCTTTTTCTGATTTCCTTCCACCTACTTTGTAGTGTAGGATTTTCTGTTATTAAAATCACAGACTTGGCAGTGGGACAGCCTGGGTTCAAATCCTGCATTTACCACTTGCTAGCTGTGGAAACTTACACAAGGAACAGCCTCTCTGAGCCTCATTTCCTCATCTGTAAAGTGAGGGTCGTAATTAACAGCAGCCCCCCTGCCCTTGAGTTGTCTGGGTATTAAGTGAGCTAATACCTGTAAAACACTTAGCCTGGCATCGCACACAGCTACACTCTATAAATATTTACTCACGTTGTTAATTAAGAAGTGGGTTAAGGCAGCACATCTGAAGATCTCACCCCAGCTCTGGTCCAGGTACAAGGCTCGGTAACTTTTCTGTAAAGGGCCAGACAGTTGATATTTTAGATATTGGGGGCCATATAGCCTCACTTACTATTCAACTCTGCTCTTCTTGTGCAAAAGTGGCCACAGACAATGTTAACCAAATAGGCATGGTGGTGTTCCAATAAAATTATTTAAGGACACAAGTTTGAATTTCATATAATTTTCACATGTCACGAAATAGTCTTATTTTGGTTTTCTTCAACCATTTACAAATGTAAAAGCCATTAACAGTTCTTGCACAAAAACAGCTGGAGGGATCTGGCCCATATGCCATAGTTGACAGATCCCTGGGGCGTGGTATAAATGGCATATTGATTACAGTGTGAGATACTCCAAAATGCCATCTAGTGCATGTTGACATCATTATTGTATCTCTATTACTATTTCCATCCACCCAGTAGGGCATGGGGCCAGGACTTCTGGCTTGCTACCCCGGATTCCAGGGCCTAGCACACAGTGGGCGCTTAGCGACTACACAAGTAAACGTTAGGCACTTGACATGCAGCTCTTGACATGCAGTACATAAATGGTAACTGTTAGCATTAGGAAGAGAGAGAGGGAGGGAGGGAGGACACATGGGAAAATGCAGAGCAATTGAGCACACAGACCCAGGACCCAAGTGAATCTGAAGAAGGGACCCCATCGCTTTCTTGGTCTCTTTGCGGACTAACAGAATCACCCTGGGATCCTGGTTTGCTGGGGGGCGGGGGAAGCAGACATTGGGGTTACTACAGTTAGCATTTGTGGCATTTTTTCCCCCCAAATGATACCATTTTTGCCAGAGAGAGTTTAACCTTCTGTTCATAATTTCCCAACCCTGGCTGTGGGATGTTTGCCTTCTGGGCACTTATCCATTTAGGCACTAGGAGGCAGTATTGCTGCATAAATGAAACAGTCTTGCTCAGTTTTCAAGATGACAAAATAGTGTTCAGGGCTGAGGAGAAACTGAGGTCCACAGACTGGAGACGGGGTGGGGCTTGTCTAGAGCTGGGCCCAAATGACTTCGGGAGAAATCTCAAAAAGTCACAGCCACTTAAGAATCATTTTATCCTACCCCCACCTCCACATTTCCCAGAAAAAGAAACTGCAGCTGAGGGGGAACATAACTGTCACAAAGCAGGTGCGGGGTAGGGTGCCAGACAAAATACAGGACATCCAGTTAAATTAGAATTTCAGATAAACTGAGTAACTTCTTAGCATAAGTATATCCCAAATACTGCATGGGACATACTTGTATTAAAAATTTATATACTCTTTATCTAAAATTCAGATTTAACTGGGTGAGCATCCTATAGGTTTATTTGCTAAATCAGGCACTCTTTGTCAGGAGTGAGATGAAGAGTGGGATAATGAATTTGTGACACAAGCATGTGCTCTAGGCATCGGAGGGGCTCTAGTTCCATTTCTCAGACGAGGAAACTGCAGCATAAGGAGGTGAAGTAACTTGCCAAGGTCCCAGTGCCACCCCAGTAAATGCCAGAGTCAGGGTTTGAACCCAGATCCCGAGTTCAGAGGTCTCCTTTCACCGTTCTGCCCAGGCACATCCCTCCGCCCCACCGGTCTGGATGCACTCTCTGCCTGGCACACACCTGCCCCATGTGGGAGGTGCACCGCGCCCCTCCCTGACACGCACGCACTCCACGTTCACCAGGCGTTTGCCTCTATGGGGCCCCGTGATCCCGGTCTTCACGCCCCAGTGGCCGCCCATCAGACTCCCTGACGCCCCCTGCCTTCTACCCAAATCCTATAGCTGGGCTCCTGGAGGCGTCTCAAGACGTCCTTTGCCTCTGTCTCTAGCTTCTAGGACCCTCTGCCCTCACCGCCATCATTGTGTTCCTGAGCCTCCTCCCTGTGAATTTCCTCCTCACCAAGAAGAGGAACCACCATCAGGTCTGACCTGCGGGAGGAGGGACACTCCAGGTGGGAAGGAGGGCGAGAGCCTGCAGCTCCTGGGACCAGCACCGTCGCAGGAGGTCGGGAGGGAGGCGGGGGCAGGCCCGGTGGCGGCGGGAACCTTTCCTGTCCCTCGGACCTTTGCCTCCCCCCGCCGGTGCTCCCATCTCGGTGGCCGGAAGCTCACCCTGGCATTCAGGCTGCAGAACGACCATGGGTCAGCCTCAGCGCCTCTTGGGTTCACACCCTGTCCAGGACCAGACTGGGTTTGGCATCTCCTTCAAACTGTAGCCAGCATGTCGCCCCTCACACCGCGGGCTCTCCAAGCCCCACGGTCTCCCCTGCATTGCTCCGTGAGCCCCTCCTGGGTCCCGCCTTGGGGCCTTGGCTCCTGCGGAACACCCTCACCCCATGTCTCTGTCCCCCCCCCTCTGTGAAGTCGGGGCAGCCTGCCCTCAGTAGCCACCCTCTTTTCTGCCAGCCGTCCCTCCCCGCCACCTCGTGCAGCTCCTCTCCTTTGCCTGCCCTGTTTTGCTCCACAGCACCTGTTATTTTAACCTGCCATGCCATGGGCCCGGCACTTCCATTTACTGTCTCCGTCGTCAGAGGTTCAAACCCTGACAGCTCACTGACACAGCCTCGGCTTTGGGAATAGTGCTGGCTAAGTACTTATAAGCTAAGGAGGAAAGAAGGAGGGAGGGAGGCAGTTGGTCTTGCACAGACCGTTTCTCCAGCCTCCTGACCTCCTTTCTCCACACAGCTGCCCCTCTAGAGACCTGGCCCTCCACAGTGAAACACAGCGGCCCCAAAACTCCTCTCCCTGACCCCCATGTCCCAAGGTGGTCCAGCCTACCTCCCTGCTCTTGCCTCCCCACACGTCCCCCTGACCACACTGTCTGTCCCTCCATCCTCTCCGCCCACCTCACTCACTCATTCTCTGCATGCTCAGCACCTCTCATTGTTTCAGACCCAGCTCAGGTGTCATCCCCACCTCCAGGAAGCCTTCCTGAAGGCACCATGCCCAGGCTGGGTCAGGGCCCCCCGCTCCCCTGGGCCTGGGGCGTTCCCTCCCTTATGGCATGTCAGCTGCTGCCCGTGACGAGGAAGAGCCTGTAGTGGTCCAGGTCCGGGATGAGGCGACGGTGATTCAGGCCAGGACAGTGGGGCCAGAGATGCCGAGACGCAGACAGCTTGGGGCCTGGTTTGGAGCCAGAATCCACAGGACCTGATGAAGGCAGGGTGGCAGTTGCAGGGAAGGCAATTCTAGACTTGTCTCCCTCCTCTCCCTCTTCTGTTGTGTCCCAGGAAGAGCAAATGAGGCAGAAGGACTCTCGGGTGAGGCTCACCAGCTGCATCCTCAGGAACATAAGGACGGTCAAGTCCCATGCCTGGGAGGGAGCCTTTCTGGACAGAATCATGTGCATCTGGGGCCAGGAGCTGCGCGCCCTGAAGACCTCCAGCCTCCTCTTCTCCGTGTCTCTGGTGTCCTTCCAAGTGTCCACATTTCTGGTGATGTCACTCTGGTCTCCCTGCAGAGCATGGACTGTGGGGGAAGGGTGGGGGGGGTGAGGTAGGCAGAGCCCCCCGGATTCTGGAGCCTCTCTTTGCAGACCACCTGGCCTGTCCAAACATACCTTTCCTCACCCCTCCTCTCTCAGGGGTCCTTGCTTTCTGCCAAGTGAGCTTATCAGTCAAATAATTCCCTTGAAGGCGGCAGTGGCTAACAAGGTCTTCCGTTCTCCCTCTGAAAGTTCCAGGCATCTGGAACCTTCTCAGCTTCTGCTGGCTTGGGGTATGGGTGACGGGGTGGGAAGCTGCAGAGTAGAACTCTTACGTCCACGCTGATGGTGGCCATCAAATGGCTGCAGTGGCCTCTCACGGGCACAGTGCCCGCCCCGTCTTCTGAATCCTCCTCCGATTTAGTTCACAAATTGCTGCCAGGTTAGCCTTGCGAAAGCCCAGCTTTGACTTCAGTCGTGCCTTTTTAAACAAACCTACAAGCACTCACTGCTGCTCCCAGAATAAAACCCAAACTCTTCCAAAGGCTGGTGGACCTTAAACCACTGTTTACAGAAGGAGTTAAAACCCCAGGGGCCATCTGGCGTCACAGACACAATCAACAATCAGAGCCACAAGTACCATCGCTTAGAACCATGAGAGCTCCCCAGGCGGCATCACTAGGTCCCCATGACACCTGCTGACGTGGCACCGAGTGACTATCGCACCAGCTGGCACCTGACACCTGACACCGGCACCAAGAGCCAAACCTGGTGACATCGAGAACCACAGACGCCACCAAACCCAGACCCGCCAACTGCTGCTGTTAACCTGGAACCTCAGAGCCCCCTGCCAGGGTCCCTAGCCTCATGCTCTAGATCCCACCCATGTCTAGAACCACAAAAATGCTACCCCAGCGCCTGGGGCCCAGAGTTTCTGGTTCCCAGAAACGAGGCCGCACGCGCAGCTCCCTCCCTCACGTATGTTAGGAGCGCCTTGCACAGCTCCAGGACCTAGGAATGCGGCCTGGGGGTTCACAGAATTGGGGGTGAGCTCTGGCTGGAGGGAGACCATTCCAACATGGTGGCCTCAGCCACGCGGGCCCCTGGAGGCAGCGTCACTTGCCCAGCTTCCCGGGCCACACTCACCACTCACTGGCATCGCCGGTGTGTCACGCAGGTGGCGCTGGTTGTGTTTGCTGTCCACACGCTGGTGGCCAAGGACAACGCCATGGATGCCGAGAAAGCCTTTGTGACCCTCACGGTTCTCAACATCCTCAACAAGGCGCAGGCTTTCCTGCCTTTTTCCATCCACTCTGTGGTCCAGGTGAGGCCAGGGAGGAGAGCATGTTGGAGGAGCCTTGTAGGGGTGCGGCAGGCCGTCCTGGATCTGACAGCCCGCCCACCGCCAGCAGGGGAGGAGGCAGGAGGACACAGAGAAACAGAGCAGGGAAAGAGGCGGGAGGGGCGGAAGATGTCCCGCAGGTATCCTCAAAGCACGGAGTCTCACCGATACAGGAAGGCCGCAGGCAATCCGTGCAAGAATTCATTCTGGTTCGCTTTTCCTACAAAGCAGTTTTATTCCATTTCTCCTCCTTTACTGTCTCTTCTCACCTTGTGCCTCCTTGGGTGTGGTGAAAATGAGGCAAGGGGGCCTAACTGAGCCATCCCTATTTAAGGGGCCGCCTCTCTAATGATCGAAGATGGTTTTAAGGTTGGGAGTGGACACGGCGCCCCCAGGCAGAATCATGCCTGATAATGGCCTGCTGACACTGTTGGAAAAGCCACCATCCTCTTCTGGGGGCTGGTCTGCAGAATGGCAGGCAGCTTGATCTGTTAATTAGGAGTGAGGAGGGTCCCGCCACCATCACCATCACTACCTCCAAGTGCCCCGTTTTCGGTGATCTACAAAGCTCTGTGCGAATGCCTTGTAAATGCGTAGGGCTTGGTAGACAGGATGCGGTCCCCTGACACTGGGTCTGAGTTCTTGTTTTGCTCTTCCGGCACGGGTGACCAGGGACTTTGGTTTCCCCAGGCTCGCGTGTCCTTTGACCGTCTGGCTGCCTTCCTCTGCCTGGAAGAAGTTGACCCTGGAGCCGTGGACTCATGTCCCTCCAAATGCTGTGAGTACTGAGTTCAGCAGGAAGGGTGCGGGGGGCTGAGGGGGTCCAGCAGTCTCCACCAGTCCACTGACCGAATGCCAGGGTCCTAGCTGGGCAGCTACCAGCGGTAGGATGGCACAGGCAGACCAGCCATCAGCCTTGTAACTTGAACACAAGCACCCCGATGCTGGGACTGCCAGCTGCTCAGCTGCTGCTCATAAAGCACCCACATGTGCCCCTCTGGGTGTGCCTTGGTGAACAGTCTATCAGACCAGGCCCTGGCACACGTGTGGAGGGTCCAGACAGATGCGTGGCAACATGTGGACCTACTAGAAAATAAAATCAGAGAGATTACAAGCACCATTGTATGTTGAGATTCACCAAGCACGGACTGTCTGGGCTTCCCCCTCTGCCCCATCCATTCCTCACCTACACCTATGGCTCTAGTGACATGAAATGAACGGCAGTGGGAGGGTGACCTGTCACTGGGTCAAGATTCTCCCCTTGTTGTAGCCAAGGAATCATCCACCTGCTTACCTAGAAAACACCCACATGGTAGCTAAAAGCACAGCCTGTGACATTAGATGGCCCAAAACCATCTTCTGCACGCAGTGCCTCCCCCAGGCTTGGTGACGCTGGCAGGCTATGAATGTCTCTGAGTGTCAGTGTTCCCATCTGCAAAACGGGCGTCTTGGGCAGATGGTCACAGCACCTCTACATAGGACTGTCATGAGGGTAAATGAGTTCATTTAAGTACCACACGGAGAGCAGGGCCCTGCACAAAGTCAGCATTCAATGCATGGTAGGTATTATCATAATTACTATTAGAAAAAAAACACAGAAGTGGGCAAAGAGGGCTTTAAGTAAGCAAAACTTGGTGTTTCTGAGGCTACTTAGAGCTCTGGCCCCAGTTGCTCACCTCTGCCATTGTAGCATGAGAAATAAGTAAATAATTGTGCATGGTTGTGTTCCAATGAAACTTTATTTGTAAAACTAAGCAGCAGTTGAGATCCAGTCCCTGGGTGGTGGTTTGCTTGCTCCTGAGTTACAGAACCATCTGATAAGGAGAGAATGTGACCGTCCCAGGGACACACACAAGCCTGAGAAACAGGACACTTTGTTCAGTGGGAGTGAGTTCCTGTTGCCTCCGCGGGCAGCGCCTGGGCTGTCTCAGAGGTGGCGGCCAGCCAGGAGCATCTCAGGTAACTGGCCTTTTGTGCCCTGCAGCTGCTGGGGAGAATTGCATCAGGGTGCTCGAAGGCACTTTCACTTGGTCCCGGGAAAGCCCGGCATGCCTGCACAGGTACAGAACGGCTCCCCTGATAACTACCTTGCTGTTGACAGGAAGATGCAAGAGGCGCCCACCACTTGTAAAAGATGGTGCAGGATCCCAGCCCAGGGCTGGAGGGTGGCTTAGCCGCTCTGGTGTTCTGCCAGGGAGATGGTGAGAACCAGCCCTGCAGAGTCTTGGGAAAGCAAGAGGTCCTGCAGATAGAGGGACAGGGCACCTGAGCCTCCGCCGCCGGGGAGGAGACCGCCCTCTGCTCCCTAGGCTGGCTGAAGTGACGCCAAAGGAGGTGTGGCCATGAGGAGCCCGAGGCCCAGGCCCATCAGCCACGCCCACTCCTGTTCCTCCTGTGTCAGTCCCCAGGCCCCAACTCTTTGGCTGGGTCTTTGGCAGAAAACCCCAGCCAACCCTAAAGCTACCTAAGAAGGGAAAGAAAATACCCGGGGCAGTATTTGTGCTGATTAGTATTCACTGACTGCATAGTATGTATTAAGCACTTGCCATGTGCCAGGCACTGTTCTTCAAGGGCCCTGTTTTCTTGGGGTTGACATTCTGATAGGAGGTGTCAGGGTGAGAAATCAGGGTGAGGGGGCAGTGTGATGGCAGAGTAGTGTGTACTGCAGGAAGACTGACATTTAAACTGAGGTCGCAAGGGAGAGAAGGAAGGAATCTTGCAAGTGTCTGAGAGAAGAGCTTTCTAGGCTCTGGGAACAGCAAGTACAAAGGCCCTGGGGCAGGAGGATGCCTAAACCTGGGTGTCTCCACCTAAGCACTGTTGACATTTGGGGCTCAATAATCATGTTGGGGGGCTGTCCTGTGTATTCTAGGATGTTTCGCAGGAGCCCCAGCATCTACCCACTAATTCTACCAGCAACCCCTGCTAGGTGACAACCAAAAATAGCTCTAAACGTCGCCAAATGACACCTGGGGAACAGAGCAGGAGCAGGTGGGGCATGCTTCATGATTGTCAGGCCTTAGCTTTTACCCTGAGTGGGATGAGAACTGCTGCAGAGCTGCCCGGGAAACGTCAGGATCTGACGTGGGTTTTCACAGGTCCTCTGGCTACTGGGTGGAGGATGGATTACGGGACATGGACGGGGACCGGGGGAGCAGTGAGGAGCCTGTTGCAATAAAACTAGGCAAGAGGCAATGCTGGTTAAAACGCTCCTGCCACAGTAAACTGTGTGAGCGTGTGTACATGTTGCATGCAGTTTATGCATGCAGCTGCATGTGTGTGCACATACAGGTGTAAGCATAGCACAGACACGCTCAGGTGTTTGTGTACAAGTGCATACACTTGTGTGTGCATGAATTGTGTACACATTGTGTGCATGTGTGCTCATGTCAGTGTGTACTTGTGTTTGCACACATGTGGGATGTGCATGTATGTGCATGCAAGTGTGTGCATGTACATACAAGCATATGTGTGTACATGTGTGTGCACAAGCACGTAAGTAGGGCAGGATGGCTGCTCAAATACTCAGACAAGTATTGACAGAGTAGGACTGCCCCTGCTCCACCTTAGTGACCTAGATGAGTGACCAGCGGAAAGGCTGGCTGTGTCTGGGGTTCACCCATTCTGCAGACTCAGGCTGGGCCCTACCCAGGGACGCATCCCCACCTCCTGTGTTGCCAGGATAAACCTCACTGTGCCCCAGGGCTGTCTGCTGGCCGTTGTTGGCCCAGTGGGGGCAGGGAAGTCCTCCCTGCTCTCCGCCCTCCTTGGAGAGCTGTCTAAAGTGAAGGGTTCCGTGAGCATCAAGGTGAGGCCACATTCCCTGCCTGTCTGCCAGGGCGTCCCCCATCCCCAAAGCCCTCCCTCCTCACTGCTCCTTCCCTTCACAGCCAAGACCCTCCCCATTCAACTCTCCACCTTCCCCTGCCACCAACAGCCCAGCTCCCACTGCTCCAATATCATTCCTTCTCTGTCCCCGTCAGCCTCCCAGTGGCCAAAGCGAGTTGTGTTTTAGGGTCCTGTGGCTTACGTGCCCCAGGAGGCCTGGGTCCGGAACACGTCCCTGGTGGAGAATGTGTGCTTCGGGCAGGAGCTGGACCCGCTGTGGCTGGACAGAGTCCTGGAGGCTTGTGCCCTGTGGCCAGATGTGGGCAGCTCCCCTGCAGGAGTCCACACCCAAATCGGGGAGCAGGTGAGGGTCTCCGGGCCTTCTTGGGATAGGGAGGCACTGCATTTGCCTCCCTGACTCTTGGGCGGTGTGGTGGGAGGGACAAAGAGGAGACAGAAACAGGCAGGGAAGTGGGGGAGAAAAAGGGCCTAGCTCAGGACTAAACACATAGCAGCTGCTCAATAAATAGTTATTAATGGATATATGATTGAAAATAGAGACAAAGGCAGAGAGACATGGCAGGGGTTGGTGGGTGACATTGGTCAAATTGCTTCCCCTCTTGGGGCCTCACCAGTGAGTTGGGCAGATGACCAATAAACAGGAATATGCACTTGGAGCTATTGGATTGGGCAGGGTCAGCAAATTGTGATGGGTCAAATCTGGCCCACCATCTGTTTTTGTAAAGAAAGTTTTATTGGGACACAGCCAGGCCCATTCATTTACCCCTGGCACATGGCAGTTTTTGCACACCAGGGTCCCTGAAAAGCTGACCCTTTGCAGAAAAATCTTGTGGACTCCTGGATTAGGGAATTGAGAGTAGAAAACTGGGAGTTGAAGTTTGGGGAGTGAGTGAGGTTTCCTGGAGAG
The DNA here is from genome assembly GCA_032199065.1 of Smutsia gigantea. NCBI lineage: Eukaryota > Metazoa > Chordata > Mammalia > Pholidota > Manidae > Smutsia > Smutsia gigantea. The sequence continues at coordinate 41,362 of JAVSCE010006314.1, read as the reverse complement.
AAGAAGAGGGGGCCCAAGAGAGGGCTGGGGAAGGGGGGCTTCTGTGGGGCTGACCCAGCAAACACAGCTGAGGAGGAGCCTCCAGGGAGGATGAGGTGGTGTGGAGGCCATGGGAGAGTGTTCCAGAAGGAAGGGTGCCTGCTGCCCTGCCCTGTCCAGCTGGGTCACATTCTCAACCACACATGTGCTCCCCATAAGCAACCCTCCTGGGGATGGAAGCCTCATCCTTCCAGAGCTCAGAGCAAAAATCTTGGTGTCACCCTTGATTCCTCTCTTTTTGTTATATCCACATCTAATCCATCAGTATATCCTGTTGGGTCCATCTTTGAAGCACAGCCGGAATGTTCTGGTACCATCCACCGTCAGCCCTCCCCTACGTTGTTGCATCAGCCCCCAGCTACCCTTCCTCTGCTCAAATGCTCCAGGGTTTTCCCATTTTCCCACAGTCATTGTCCTGACAGCCACTGACAAGGCCCCCAGAGATGTGGCCCCAGTTATCTCTCTGACCCCACCTCCCACTGTGCTCCCCCTCTCCTGCTTCACTCCAGCCACATGGATCTCGCGATGGTCCTTGAACGCCCAAAGCAATCTCCCACCTCAGGGCCTTTGCACCTGCCATTCTCTGTGCTTATAAAGCTCTTTTCTGGGAGTGTATATGGCTCATCCTGTACTTCCAACAGGTCTCAACTCAAATGTCTCCTTAGTGTTGAGGCCTTCCCTGCCCACCTTACCCAGCACAGTACACATGGTACAACATTACCCAGCTTTGTTATTCTTCATGGCACATCACACCGGATAGGTGATACATTTTACTTGTTTGCTTATTGATTATGTCTCCCACTCCACCCTCATTAGAGTGAAAAGTCCAAGAGAGCAGGGACTGGGTTTTGTTCATGGCTTATCCCCAGGGCTTAGAATACTGCTCTGTATATAGTAGCCATGTAGTAAATATGAGTGAAATGAATGAATGACTGTAAGGACTGAAAAGTTACCACTGGATGAGGCAACAGGGAGGTGGCTCGTGTCCCGGAGGTGGGTGATAAGTTAGAGAAATGGGAAACAGAAGCCAGACTCAAGCAGAGGGAGAAGGTGGGAGAAGTGAAAGTAGGTGTGGAGCATGCAGGCAACTCCTCCAGGAAACTTGGCTGGAAAGTGGAGAAGTGAGGCTGAGGGGCGCTTGGGGGATGTTGGTTTGAGAGCAAGTATTTGAAGCTGGGACGTGGCCCTGGAGGAACAGGCATAGTGAGCTGGACCTCTCTCTGATGAGATGTGGCCCCATCGCACCAGCTTCACTCAGCAGATGTAGCTCAGGTCTCTGTCCCTCTCTGTGCCACAGGGCATGAATCTCTCTGGGGGCCAGAAGCAGCGGCTGAGCCTGGCACGGGCTGTGTACAGGAAGGCTGCTGTGTACCTGCTGGATGACCCTCTGGCAGCCCTGGATGCCCATGTCGCCCAGCATGTCTTCAACCAAGTCATCGGGCCCCATGGGCTGCTCCAGGGGACAGTAAGTTTGGGGAAAGGTGTCAAAGACAGAGAAAGCCCTTAAGGTCCAGTCCTAACCCAAGTGTGTCTTACCACCACCCTCCTGTAGTCCAGCATTCCTCTCTGTAATGCTGTGACCGTGCTACATAACACACAACCCCCAAATCTCATGACTTACACTGGTTACTTCTAGCTTATAGGTCTGTGGCTGAACTAACAGCTCAGCCTCAGGTCCCTGGACAGGGTCTGGCAAACTCCGTGTCTTCTTGTTCGGAGACACAGTTTGAAAGATCTGTATCTCTACCTCTCTCTTAGGACACACTGTTTTTGAGAAAGATGGCAGGGCCACAGAAGGGGAGCTGTCCCTGCTCTGAGTCCCAGGACACTGCCTGTCCCTCCCCACCCAGATTTGGAAGACTGGTCAAGACAGGCGTGTAACTTCCACCTCTTCCCACCCAGACACGGATTCTCGTGACCCACACGTTGCACGTCCTGCCCCAGGCCGATTGGATTGTGGTGCTGGAAGATGGGGCCATTGCAGAGATGGGTTCCTACCAGCAGCTTCTGCGCAGGAAGGGGGCCCTGGTGGGCCTCCTGGACCGAGCCAGCCAGCCGGGAGAGAGAGGAGGAGGTACTGGCTGGGCTTTGCTGGTTCTCTGCTACCCTTGGGGAGAAGCCTCCAGGCATTCCACTGGCAGGAGTGGAGGCTCTGGCCTCATCCTCCCTGTGGACCCAGTCCTGAAGGCAGGCAGCTCTCCAAGGAAGCCATCCATCCCCCGTAAGAGCCTGTGGCTCCTCTGCAAGCCAGACACTGGGCTAAGTGCCCCTATAAACACACATTGTCTTACTGATCTTCACAGTGCTGCCATTTTACAGGTGAGCGAATTATGGCAAAGGGAGTTAATCTGCCCAAGGTCAAGATTAGGACTCAAATGTATTCACCTCCAGAGTCCATGCTCATAACTGCTACAGAGACTAAGCAAGAAGGTCATTTGGTGCCCAGAGACTAGAAGACCCACAAAAGCCTAGCTAGAGATTCTGACAGTCCATAAAATACAACGCTTGCAGGAAAAATGACAATGTTCGGGAAGCGAAGTCCTCAGACTCACCCACAGGGAGCGATGAAGAGTGACGGCAGAGCGGTAAAGGCACCTCACGTGCATGAACTCAGCACGCCGTCACAGTGCCCCCTGCGGGTCAGTACTGTAATTGCCTCCATTTTACAGAGGAGAAAGCTGAGACTCACAAGTTAAGGAACTGGCCCGAGTTTGCATGGCTTCCGTGTGGCAGCGCTGGGACTTGAACCCCAGCAACTCGACTCCAAAGCATGTGGCTTTTAATCACTAGGCTGTAGACTGCCCCTCCATGACAAAGCATGGGCTCACAGCCAGTGGCCCCCTAGCCCCTTGACTCAGGCTGTGCCTCTTCGAAAAACATCTGCTGGGCACTGGCCCACCCTGGCAAAAAGCCCAAGTGCTTACTCAGTGTCTCCATCCGGGAGCTTGGAGATGGGACCTGCCCAGCCTGGGGGACGGCCCGGGGGACGGTCCTTCCTGGGGCAGATGATGCTGAGGTTGTGTGAGGTTGCCTGGAGAAGAGCATTCCGAGCACAAGGAGCTGTCAGGGGGACCCAGAGCAGTCTGGCTTCATACAATGTTCACTACTGTTTCCAACCCCAAGTTCATAGCAGGAGCTTGATTATATGTGCTGAGTGAATAAATGAAGGAATGAGTGATTGAAGGAAACGCTGTTGCTGGAGGAACCCAGAGAGGGCTGGGAGGCTGCAGGAGGCGGGTCCGAGGAACCAGGTGCTCATAGTTAAAGCCGCGTGGCCCGTGGGTGTGAGAGCCGGCCTCCGGACCCCGAGGTACCGACCCCACTGTGTGACAGGGCCCCCTTGACCTTGCAGAAGCAGCACCCACACGCGGCACCAAGGACCTCAGAGGCTCTGCCGGAGGCAGGGGGCCCATGGGTGGACCAGAGAGGTGAGTCTGCTGTGGGCCTGAGTGTGGGGAGGGCACGGGCTGAGGCTGAGGCAGGGCCGCCGTGTCCCCACTTGCTTCTCAGGCAGGTGCGGGCAGCCAAAACTCTTCTGCATTGAACACCTGCTGAATACCCGCCCTGTGGCTCAGCTGTGGAGTAATTCACCAAAAACTATTTGACAGTCGACTGGCCAAAATGATTACATCCTGAAATGTGCAGGTCACAGAATGACCAATTTGCCCTCTGCGGGTGATGAGTACCTTCCAGGTTATCAGAGCTGTCTCTTTGCCAGAGTGGGGCAGGGCTGGTCCAAAGAAAGATCCTCACCACAGTTGTTAATGACCTTGTGGTGTCCTGTCGCTCATGCTTTGACAGGCTTGCTGTGCAAACGGCTTGAGTCTACACTCATGGCATCACCTGGTGCAGGCCAGAGTGCAGAGCAGGGGTCACAGGAAGGAGGCCTCTGTCCCCTTCCCTCCATCCCCTCTGGCCAGGCCATCGCTGGACTCACTGTGGGGCTGTCTGCAGTAAAGGGGCCCCGTCCCTGATGCTCTGCTGTTTTATGGGAAGTGACCTTGTAAAACAAAACAACAGACCACCGGGTGCCAGGCAGTATGTGAACTTAAGTGCCAGCTGTCAGGGGAGGTGGAGGGGGTGCTACTGAGAGAAGGTGAGGGGACTCGGCTCCTCGTGAAAGTGAAGGTTGGACACAGCACCTCCCATCCCAGCTAGCCACCCAGAGCTTGCGTCACACACTGGGCAAGTGTGCTGGAGTTCCGAGTGCATAGTAATCCTGAGTAAGATCAGGTAGATGAATAGAGAGAGAGAGAGACAGATGATAGACTGATAGCTAATGGATGCCTAGATGATAGACGGATAGACCAACAGACATAGATTGTCCCCATTTTACAGTGGAGGACCCTGAGGCACAGAGACGTTAAATCAGCTGCCTGTGGTTTCACAGTTAGACGTGAATTCACATTTGAGGTTATATCAGCCCCCTCACCCACAGAAGAAAGGAACATACAGGAAGTCTTCAACAGCAGAAATGTGCAAAATCGACACTCTGCCCCGCGGGGCTGACAGATCTGGGAGGGAACAGCAGAGGCCCGAGTGATCACAGTAAAGCTTAGGTCACAAGGAAAGCTCTGAAAACCAAGTTCCAAAGGTGGGAAAATAAGTTCATTTAGTGAGATGGCCTTGGAGGAACAGACTTGCTCAGCCGTCGGGTAATAAATGGCACTTAGCTGGTGCCCCAGAGTGGGAACGGGAGCACGGCACCTGGTTTGGTGCTCGGTTAGTGGAATGAATGAGTGAATGAATGAATGGATGAGTGGAGAGTGTACCCTACCTAGAGCTCCCTGGCTACCAGTGAGGGTTGGGCACACACCTCTCATGGACAGAGACACTGACTTGTCCTCATTTCCTTTAAATGACAGGCCCATGACGTTAGTCCCTGAGAAGGACAGCGCCACTTCCGAGGCCCAGAGACGGGTTCTCCTAGATGATCCTGAGGGGGCAGGACGGCCAACGGGACAGGACAGTGTGCAGTATGGCAGGGTAACCACCAGCTGCTCCCTCCACTCTGCATCCACAGCTGGCCCCCTCCCCCAGGGCCCAAGACCTCCCACCAGCCACAGTGCTGGGGACAGGGGTAGAGACTCACCTTTACTGAACACCTACTATGTGCCAAGTCAGATTTGAGACACTTGACATTTCTTAATGCTCCCGGCCACCCTAAAATTAGATAATGACAACTCTATAAGAGATGAAGGAACTTAGGTCTTTATGAGTTTAAAGACTTGTCTCTGTTCTCATAGCTATCAAGTGGCCAACCTGGGACTCCAGTCTAGGTCAGTCCAGATCTGAGGCCTGTACTGTTTCTTCTCTGCTGCTCTGTCAACACATCCACCTACTCATACACCCACCCACCCGCTCATTCATTCATCCATCCATCCACCCACCTTTCCACCCATTTGCCCACCCGTCCATCCTATCCATCCAGCTCTCCCAGCCACCCACTCATTAACTCCTCCATCCAACGCACATATGCATGCGTGCATGCCTCCCTCTGTACATCCATCCACTCATCTATCCACCCACCTACCTACAGACCCACTCATTTATTCATCCATCCACCCATCTACCCATTCACTCACCTGTTCACCTATTGCCCATCATCCCACCCAACCACCAGCCCCTCATCCACCCAGAAAACATTTACAGAAGCCCCACTTTGTGCCAAGCAAAGTCTCTGACCTGATGGAGTTGGACAAGACAGTTAGCAAACACTTGGGCTAATAAGCCAGGTATTCTCCTATAAAGATAGATGCTATAAAGAAAATAAAGGACAATGATAGGGGACCAACTGAGGGTGAGGGGCCTGCTCAGATAAGATGCTCAGAGAAGTGACATTTGAGCTGAGCCCAGAAGGGCACAAATGCAGAAAGAGCAGGGGGACGTGCATTCCAGGCAGGTGAGGGAACAGCAGGCGCAAAGGCCCTGATGTTGGGAGGAGCTTAGGGAGCCACAGCAGAGGAAGGGGCCCCATGAGACTGGCAGATAAGGAGAGGGGCTAAGGTCAGAGACTTGGGCTGGAAGGTTGGGATTTCTTCTAAGAGCAAGAGAAAGCCAAGGGCAGGTCAGCAACAGCAAGATGGGGTCAGGCGGATATTTTCAGCAGTTTGTTCTAGCTGCAGGTGTGTGGAGAACTTCAGGTTTGTAGGAGCCAGACCTTAAGCAAGTGGCTTAACCTCTCAGTGCCTCAGTTTCCTTATCTGCCATATGGGAGTCACAATGAAGATAGAGATACAGGCCTGTGTCATAGTAGGTGTTCAATAAATCACTCCAAAGCCAGAGAGCGCCAGAGCCTTGCTACCTTTAAGGCTCCCACTGGCCCCCTGGGGGCTCTGTAGGCAAAGAGGGTCCTGAGGCTGGGCGGGGCCTGTAGGGGGGATGGTGCTCCAGGTGGGAGGTACCGACAGAGGCCCTGGGAGGTCTGCATGGTGGCTCTGTCTGCCCCGTGGGCATGCCTTCGGGGCGTCACCTGGCCTATCCTCCCTCCCACACCCCCTGGGGTTCTCTCTGCCCCTTCTCCCTACCTGTGCTGCAGGTGCAGGCCGCAGTGTACCTGACCTACCTCCGGGCTGTGGGCATCCCCCTCTGCCTCTATGCCCTTTTCCTCTTCCTCTGCCAGCAAGTGGCCTCCTTCTGCCGTGGCTACTGGCTGAGCCTGTGGGCCGACGACCCCACTGTGGACGGGCAACAGATGCAGGCGGCCATGCGGGGCTGGGTATTCGGGCTCCTGGGCTGCCTCCAAGGTACCCCTCACTGGCCTTCCTCACCCTCTGTCCTCTCAGCCCCACCTGAGGTGCTCAGGGCTCCCTGGCCTACCCTGTCCTCCCTGAACATCTGTGCAAATGTCCCGGGTCCAAGCACAGACCTGCATCCTTAAGATGGGGCTGGGGGGTAGTGGGGGACACAGCATTTCCCTTCTTTTCTTGAATCCTCACTGTCCCTACCAGATTCAGAGGCAAATGTAGAATCTTGGCCCAGCCCACATGTTGGGGCAGCTGAGGACTCAGGTGGGGACAGATGCAGCAGGTCCGCTGGACTGTGTCCTTCCCCCACCTGCAGGGCAGCTCCAAGGTCGGACTGCTGTGAACTCATCTGGGCCTAGTGCTTTCTGTTTTGGAAGGTTGTTAATTGTTGATTCAATTTCTTCAAAATATATAGGCCCCTTCAGATGATCTATTTTGGTGTGAGTTTCGGTAGATTGTGTCTTTCAAGGGATTGGTCCGTTTCTCCTAGGTTATCAAATTTGTGGGCAGAGAATTGTTCATTGTGTTCTTCTCTTATCCTTTTACGGTCCCTGGTGTCTGTAGTGATGTGCCTTCCTTTATTTCTGATATTAGTCATTTGTGTCCTCTCTCTTTTTTTCTTATCCTGGCTAGAGGCGTATCAATTTTATTGATCCTTTCAAAGCACCAGGTTTTGGTTTCACTGATTTGTCTCCATGGATTTCCTGTTCTCATTTTCATTGTTTTCTACTCTAATTTTTATTGTGTCTTTTCTTCTGCTTACTTTGGATTTAATGTGCTCTTCTTTTTCTAATTTCCTAAGGTGAAAGCTAGGTGGTTGATTTTAGATCTTTCTCTTTTCCTCATATTCGCACTCGATGCTGTATATTTCTCTCTCAGCACTGCTTTCACACAAATATTGCTATGTTGTGTTTTCATTTTCACTTAGTTCAAAATATCTGAAAATTGCTCTTGAAATGTCTTCCTTGACCCATGTATTATTTGGAAGTGTACTGTTTCCTCTCCAAATATTTGGGGATTTTCTAGCTATCCTGTTATTTCTCATTTAATTCCACTGTGGTCTCAGCACAGACATTGTATGATTTCTCTTCCTTTAAGTTTGTGAAGGTGTGTACTGGGGACCAGAATGTGGTCTTGGTTCCATATGAGCTTGAGAAGAATATGTATTCTCTTGCTGTTGGGTGAAGTAGTCTCTTGATGTCCATTATATCCCATTGATGATGGTGGTATGTTCAGTTACATCCTTCTTGATTTTCTGCCTGCTGGACTTGCCCATTTCTGATAGAGGGGTGGTTCTATCTATATAGGTTCAACTGTGATGGTCCATTAATCTGTTTCCTCTTTCCATTCTGTCACTTTCTGCCTCACATATTTTGATGCCTAGTCGTTAGGTGCATACACATGAAGGATTGTTAGGTCTTCTGAGAACTGACTCCTTTATCATTATGTGACACCCTTTTTCATCCCAGATAACTTTCCTTACCCTGAAGTCTGCTCTATTTGAAATTAACATAGGGCTAACTATACTGCTATAATATACTAACTATATAATGATTTTATCTCAAACTAGTTCAAGCCACAGGAGAATTTCTTCACTTACGCAACTGGAATCCTCAGGTAGCTTCAGGTATGGCTGGATCCAAGGATCCCAGTGAGGCTGTCAGAGTGGCTTCGTTGTCTTCCTCTGTGACAGCTTCTTGTCCAGGCAGGCTTCTTCTCCTCGTCATAAGATGGTATCCCACAGCTCCAGCTTGCCTACCTCAAAAAAAAAGCAGGCACCTCTTTCCCAAAAGTCCTAGTAAAGTCCCAGCTCTCATTCTCCTTGGCCTGGTTTGGGTCACGTGTTCATCCCCGAACCAACTGCAGTGGTTTGGATGGGCCAGGGATGAAATTTGCTGCTCCCCATACACAGGGAGTGAAGCTAGCCCCATTCCAAGCACACAGATTTGCACTGGGAGGAAGGGGGCATATTAGTTCCCTAGGGCAGCCGAAAGACTAATTGCCACAAACTTGGAAGCTTAGAACAACAGAAAGTACTCTCATGGTTCTGAAGCCAGAAGTCCAAACTCAAGGTGTCAGCAGGATTGGTACCTCTTGGAGGCTCTGAAGGAGAAACCATCCCACACTTCCCTCCCAGCTTCCACCGGTTGCCAGCAATCCTGGCATTCCTTGGCTGTAATGCACCCCCCAGTCTTCACATCACCTTCTCTGTGTCTCTACGTGTCTTCTCCTCTTTTTATAAGGACACTAGTCACTGGATTTAGAACCTATCCTAAATCCAAGATGATTTAATCTCAACATCTTTCACCAATAACATCTGCAAAACTCCTATTCCCAAATAAGGTCGCATTCTGATGTTCCTAGTGGACATGAATTTGGGAACAGCAGGGGACACCATTCAACCCACTACAGATTGGGTCCATCGAGGGATAATCAGGGTGGCCAAGTCCTCAGATGGCCACTGTGGGGTAGCAGGGCATCCCCAGCTCCCATGCTCTGACACCCTCTCTCCCCAGCCATTGGGCTGTTTGCCTCCATGGCCACAGTGCTCCTAGGAGGGATCCGGGCGTCCAGCATGCTCTTCCGGCAGCTCCTGTGGGATGTGGCGCGGTCTCCCACTGGCTTCTTTGAGCAGACGCCCATCGGGAACTTGCTGAATCGCTTTTCCAAGGAGACAGACATAGTAGATGTGGACATCCCCGACAAACTCCGGTCCTTGCTGATTTATGCCTTTGGACTTCTGGAAGTCATCCTGGTGGTGACAGTGGTCACCCCACTGGCTGTTGTGGCTCTCCTACCACTGCTGCTCCTCTACGCTGGGTTTCAGGTAGGGAGAGGTTGGGGAGGCTCGTGGGGCCAGCTGAGGCCACCTTAGCCAGTCCCCTGTCTCTGGGTTGAACTTAGTGTAAAAGGTTCTTCCCAGCTGGGCATCTGGGGGCCACTCCTAGAAAATTCCCAGAGGCAGCGACGCCACAGTCTGTTTCTAACACCTGTGTTTGTCTCTGCCCCCGAGATGTTCACATCAGAGTTCTTACTACCTAACATTTTGTCCTGCTGCTGATATCAGCTTCCTCCTCTCTAATTTTCTGGAAATCAAGAAGGTATTGCAAGGTCTCAAAGACTGCTGAATTAGGCTACACACTTTCAGTTTCCAGGGCCAGAGACCAACTTAAATGAGCTTAAACAAAAGAGCAGAATTAATGGCTTATGTTCCTAAGATGCAGTGGGCCCGCTGTCACCAGTGCACTGTCACTCTTTGTATCTTCTCTCGGTGGTTCTCCTAGTCCCAGACTGGCACCATCAGGGTCCCCTGGGAACTAATTAGAAATGCACATTCTTGGACATATGGACTCAGACACTATATAAGTAGGGCCCAGAAATCTGAGTTTTAACAAACCCTCCATGTAATTTTGATACACACTAATGTTTAAGACCAGTGGCTTGCTCTGCTTAGCTCTGCTTGGCCAAATTTTGCACATTCTCTTTCCAGGGAGCAAATCTGATGGCCCCTGGTACTCCTACACACACCATATCCCATCTTAGAAACCTAACACAAAGAAACCTTTTTTCCAGCTCAGCATTCATATATCAATACCAGGGAAGATTTTGATTGGCCATTTATGGAGCATGTGTTCATCTGGGAGCCAATCATAGTGACCAAAGGGATAGTATACTCTGACTGCTAGGCTGTGTCATGAGACCACTTCCATAATCAGCCCCACAGTCGACAGTCCGTACTCCCGATGCCCCCAGAAATCAGAAACAGAGTAGCAAAAAATATGGTAGTCAGACAAAAACCATGGCCACCAACTGTCTTCCACAGCTATCCTAGGTCTTCTCTATGTTCTCTTGACTTGGGAGAAGGACTGCTTCTCTGTTGAGAGCTTTGGAGTCAGAGAAAAGTGGGTTTGAATCGAGGCTCTGCCACTTGTTATAGAGGCTTGGACCAGTTGCTTAATCCCTCTAAGTCTCGGGTATTGTCACCTGTGAATGACACTAATAACCACTTCAAAATTACTATTATTTTAAAAGAGCCTGACGCACTGCCTGGGTATTTAGCAAATGCAATTTGCAACCTCAAACCAAATAAAACACATATTATTTGTGTACCATTATGTTCCCACACCTGGCATGTAACCCTTGAGTTAAATGAATGAGTTCAACTTGGCCAACTGCCTGCTTTGTCCTTTACAGTTAGCCCTAAGTGAAGCAGTTGACCTTAGAGCTGGGAATGAAATATTTACACTAGAATAGTGGTTTTTTAATCCTGGTTGTACAATAGAATTAGCCAGAAGAATTTTTTAAAATACCAAGCCCAAAGTAACACCATCAGAGGTTCTGATTCCACAGTTCTGCAGTGGGGCATTGGAGGTCTTTGAAGCTTCCCAGGTGATTTGAAAAAGAACCATGGGACTCTGATTCTACAAAGAAATTAGAGCCCAGAGAGAGGAAGCAACTGCCCCAAGGTCACCCAGCAAGCTGATAACAGAGCCAGATGTGGGTCCCTGTGCTTGGGGTTCCCTATACTTCTCAAACCACCTGTCTGCGTCTGTGATTTCTCCCTTCAGAGCCTGTATGTGGCTAGCTTGTGCCAGCTCAAACGCTTCGAGTCTGCCAGGCACTCATCCGTGTGTTCCCACGTGGCTGAGACGTTCCAGGGCGGTGCAGTGGTCAGGGCCTTCCAGGCCCAGGACCCATTTGTGGCTCAGAATGATGTGTATGTGGATGAAAGACAGAGAGCCAGTTTCCCACGGCTGGTGGCTGACAGGTAGGAAGGGGGCAGAGAAGACCCTGTAACCCATCTGTAACCCAGAGAGTGAGATCTAAGGTCATACCGTGCAGCCAGAGAGGTCAGGTGGCCTGCCTAAGGTCACACTGGGGTTAAACCTGAGGCTACATCCCCTGGCCACTCTTGGCTCACACTGTGAGCAGATGGAACCTGGTCTTCAGGGTTCCCACCAGAAGATGGGCAGGAAGTACAGATGTCAGCAAAAGGGACCAGGCCACTGGACCAGTCTCTGTTGCCTTGGTGACAAAGCAGCTATGTCAGTATCCTCAGCCTCCTTTCAGCACAAAGCAAGAATAAGAATGCAAGCTTTGAGCACAGAAAGGCATGGGTTCAAATCCCAGCTCTGCAATTTGCTAGCTGGGTGATCTTGGCCAAACTACGGAAGTCATAGTGGGATTGAGCTCATGGTGTGGCTATGAGGATTAAATAACTAAATTCATAGCTAATACATGCACTATGCCTATTACTACATGTGCAGCACATTTCAGGGCACTCTACATGGATTAATTGATTCAGTCCTAACAACCCACAAGGCAGAGACTGTTTTATAGATGATGAAGCTCTCTGAAGTCAGGGAATTTTATCTGTTTTTCTGTTTGGTTCATAGTAGAGCTAGGAATTCAGTAAAAGGGGGTGTATATTTATTCATCTGCTCAGTATATATTTATTGAGCATATACTATGTGCTGGGTTCCTGGGCTCGGTACTGGGGGGCAGGGCCAGAGCCAGAGCTGCCCGCAGGGAGCTCACACTCTTGTGATGGAGATGGACAGTCGAGGACTGCTTAAACAGTTTGATTATAAAGAGTGATAACTGTTATGAATGACGTTACCAGTGACCTATTAGAGACAAGGCAAGGAGCAGTCTGGGAAGGCTCTTTGAGTAGGTGAACCTGGAGCTGACTTGTGCACAAAGATATAAGATGTTGGCCATGTAAAGATGCAGGTTAGGTTTGGGTGGGGGCAACACAAGGGGATATATGGCTTGGCCTAACCCAGGGACAAAGAACTGGCAGCACGGCAAAGCTTCAGTTAAGCACTTACTGTACTGCAAGGCCCGAGCTGGGCTGAGATGAGCCAGGGCAGCGTCAGCTTCCCACCCCCAATGAGCTTGGGTGGGGTCCGGGGCATGGAGAGGACCATTGCTGGGACCCCCGTGGGTACCTGAGCCGGCGTGATGACCCGTTCTTGTACCCAGAGAAGCAGGTCCCACCAAGAGGGCCTGGCTGACCCTGCTGTTACCTGCCTCCCCTTGCAGGTGGCTCGCAGCCAGCCTGGAGCTCCTGGGAAACGGGCTGGTGTTTGTGGCTGCCATGTGCGCTGTGCTGAGCAAGGCCCATCTCAGCGCCGGCCTCGTGGGCTTCTCTGTCTCTGCCGCCCTCCAGGTACTGCTGACACCCCCAAGCTGGGCTATGGGTGCAGGGGGAATAGAGACAGATAGACCCCTGCCAGTGGGATCTTCAAGGACCCAAGTCCAACAGTGAGGAAACGACGGTCCTACAAGAGGCGACCTTGCTCCTTGCTGGACCTTGGGCCAGTCTCCCCTCCTGGAGCCTGAGTGCGCTCATCTGGAAAGCAGGCCATGATCTCTTCACTTCAGGTGTTATAAAGACGCAGCTGAGATAAAGTACATAGAGGGCATTTCCAGTGCACTGTTAGCTTTTTGTTAAGCGTCAGTACCACGATTTAATGTCAGGCCATGACCTCACTGAAGGAAGAGATCATTTATAAGTAGCACGGATTAGGAATGAGGCCTTGCTCTAAGAGTTTTGTAACTATGAACTCATTTAATCCTGCCCACAACCCTTTCAGGGCTACTATTATTGTCCTCATTTTACACTGAGGCAAATAAGCTAAGGCTAGAGCAAGGTAAGCGGACGGAGCAGGGCTGGGGGGAGAGTATTTTTCTATCACAAAGCTGGGAGGGCCTCTCTGAGGAGGGGGCTGGTGAGCCAAGGCCTGAAGGGAGTGGGGAGGAGGAGGTGGGGATCATTCCAGTGGAGGGAACGCAGGATGCAGGCCCTGGGCTGGGGGCGAGTGGGCCTGGTGTGCTAGACGAGCGGCAAGACGGCGTGCAGCTGGGGGGCACGGCCAGGGCGATACTGGAGGGAAAGGCCGGGGGAGGAGGGCGGGGCCGGAGCGGGCAGGGCGTGGGCCCGGGTAAGGAGCTCCGCTTGGTTTCTAGTGCGATGGGACATCCAGAGGGAAATCTCTCAGAATGGAAGCCCGGGGGCCAGGGTCCTGCTGGATGTCCCTGGGGAGGCCACACGCCCTCTCCTGTCCTGACTCCCCACCTGTATCAGGATGAGCTGGATGAGCTGCGAGCGGAGGGCTCCTTTCTGCTCTGCATACTCTGGTTCTACTAGAGAGCGTCCTGGGGGCTTACGGCCAAATGCCGTCCCGGGTCTGTCTGGGTCCCGCTTCCCACCTCTGGCTGGCTTCAGCCGGGCTCATGTCTTCCCGCACCAGGTGACCCAGACGCTGCAGTGGGCTGTTCGCAGCTGGACAGACCTGGAAAGCAGCATCGTGTCGGTAGAGCGGATGAAGGACTATGCCCGGACACCCAAGGAGGTGATAGGTGGGAGACGGGTGGGGGTTGTGCCCCATCTGGGACCTAACTGCAGACAGCAGTGGACCCGGGTCAGCATCTGCTATGAGCTTTGGGGCCCCCACTGGGGGCCAGCGGCACAGCCAGGGCAGCAGCAGTAGTTAAGATTGTGGGGTCTGAAGCCAGGTCAAATCCTGGTTTTTCAGCTTCCCTTGGGCAAAGAAGGTCATTCTTCTGAGTGACAGGGGACCATGAGTAACAATGATACAACTGCAGTGTAATGGCAACATGACAGCAACATTGCAGAAACCTAACAGCAACATTACAGCCCGAAAGGCAACACAGTAACATGACGGTGCTGGGTACACTGGGTGCGGGGCGGGGCAGGGGGGTGCAAATGAGATCGCACAGTAAGGGACTCAACAGTATCTGGCACCCGTAAACACTCAATACACGTCCACTGCTCTTACTCGCCCCATTTCACAGATGGGGAAACCAGGAGTCAAGGGGTGGAGTGACCCGTTCAAGGTCACAGGAATAGCAAATGGCAGCGTTGGGCTCCCTACTGCACAGTTCTCCCTCTTCACAAAGACAAAGCAGAATGTCTACCTCTACTATAGGAAGTGGGAATATCATTTGACAATTAACAGTGGCTAATAAAATAATAATAAAAGATAGAGTAGCCAAGACCATCGTTATTTTTACGATACCAGATATGCTTTTAGCTTTGCTATCTCCCACGCCCCTTAGCAACCCTGTACAAAAGCAGTAAATATGCACATTTTATGGAAGAGGAAACTGAAGTTCAAAGAGGGGCCATGCCTGGGAGAAAGACTCCTCCGACCCAGTGTCCCCTCCTGCCGCAGGCGCCCTGGAGGCTGCCCACCTGTGCAGCCCGGCCGCCCTGGCCTCACGGGGGGCAGATCGAGTTCCGGGACTTTGGGCTGAGATATCGACCTGAGCTTCCACTAGCCGTGCAGGGTGTGTCCTTCAAGATCCATGCAGGAGAGAAGGTGAGTGGCTTTCCCCTAATTACCTCCTTGTGGAGACAGGCCAAGGGTGGCTGGAGAGGCCTCAGGGCCATGGCGAGGCTGGGCGTCATCACCCAGGCAGGACTCAGGCCCTGAGTGTCAGCTGCTTCCTCCACAACCCCGCCTCAGGTCCTCGTGTCTTCAGGCCACGGTGCCCTAAATAGAATCTATCATCATCCCCAACCCCCCTGGTGAAACCCACCTTGGTATCCCAGGAGAACCAGCATTAGCTGGGCACCCTACTATGTCCAGCCAAGTGCTGAATGCTCCACATATGTTATCCAGTTTGTGTGGGCTCAGTTCCTGGCTTTGCCATGGGTGACCTTGGGCAAGTCACTTCTGTCTTGGTCTCAGTTTTCCCAGCTGTAAAATGGAAATAATAATGTCAACCTCATAGAGTTGTGAAGTTTAACTGAGTTACATATAAGGCTGCCTGGAACTGTGCCTGGAACATAGCGAGCGCTACAGAAATATTCACCAGTGCTTTTATTAATTAGGACTTTCCCTTTTGCTCTTCCAATAGCCGTATGAGGAAGGGGCTAGTATGACCCATTTCACAGACACCTAGTCAAGCCCCTTTATTAACTCCTCCTCCTTCCTCACCCAGCAACGCTTCCTTCCTGCCCTCCTCTTGACTGTTCCAGGCCCCCAGCCGAGCCCCCAGCCTCCTATTTCACCACCTCCAACTGTTCTCCGGTAACCTTCACTTGAGCATGTCAGTCCCCTGCAGAAGACCTTCCACCTGCTCCCAGCTTCCCTCAGGGTAAAGCCCAAACTCCTGCGCTTGGCATTCAAGGCCCTGCCCAGCTCTCCACTTCGTTCATTGCCTTGCCAGGGCTTAGCCAGCATCTGTGGAGCAGCTGCTTCTGGCCAGTGGGCACATGGTGCTGCCCCCAGGGAGCTCACAGTCTAGCCCTTGGTGTGGTTTACTTGGAATCTCCCTTCTCCGCAAACTCCTACTCACCCTTTAAGAGTCCACTCAAGTATCCTCTCCTCCACAAAGCCTTCTCTGATTACGCCATCAACCCCCATCCCAGGCAGCATGAAGAGCGCCCCCTTGCTCACCTCCATTGCTACAGGTCTGGAGCTTAATGATAGAATACTTATTCATCACACTGTAATCAAATTAAGTTTCCCCAATTGCACTATTTCAAGACCAGACGGTGAGCCCTTTTGAGCAAGAACTCCTTAATTTCTGCATTCCTGGTGCCTAAAAGAGTATCTGTCATAAAATGGGTGACACGTTTTGTTCATTTATTAAACAGAGAGTGTTGAATGCCCACCATAAGGCAGACACTGAGAATCCAAGAGTGAGAAGGATGGGGGATGGGTAAAAAATGGACAGATGGATGGAAGCATGAAGGATGGATGACTGGGATGGGGGGGCTGGTTGGAAGGGTGGGGGCTGGCTGGCTGGGTAGGATGCAGTACAGAGAGGATGAGAGCTGGATGAAAGGAGAGGCTGGAAGGATGGGACGTAAATAGAATGACGTGGGGACGGAAGGGCGTCTGAGGAATGATGGACGGGTGTGGATGGAAGGATGGAGTAACAGAAGGAAGGGTAGGGGTATAGATAGAAGGGCCAGGGAGTGGATGGAAAGATGAGAGAAGCATGTCAGGATAAAGGGAAGGTAGGGAAGAATGCACAGGCAGAAAGTTGGATGGATCGATAGATGGATATATCAGAAGGTGGACAGATGGAAGCATGGGTGCTCAAAGGATGATGGATGGCTGACAGATCTTGGGTGCAGGGGGAACCTCTCACAAAGAGATGCCCAGGAGCCCTCAGGCTGTGGTCTGCCTGACCAGAATGAGCCCGGCCCTCCTATCCCCTGGCAGGTGGGCATTGCCGGCAGGACAGGGGCGGGGAAGTCCTCCCTGGCTGGGGGCCTGCTGCGGCTCCGGGAGGCAGCTGAGGGCGGGGTCTGGATCGATGGCGTCCCCATCGCTGATGTGGGGCTGCACGTGCTGCGGTCCAGGATCACCGTCATCCCCCAGGTGAGGCCTGCAGGGCCGGTGGGCAGACTGGGAGGTGTGGCTGGGCCTGGTTCTGAGCCGCTACCCCTCCCGGCAGGACCCCATCCTGTTCCCCGGCTCTCTGCGGATGAACCTTGATATGCTGCATGAGCACACGGATGAAGCCATCTGGGCAGCCCTGGAGACGGTGCAACTCAGAGCCTTGGTGGCCAGCCTGCCTGGCCAGCTGCATTACGAGTGTGCCAGCCAAGGTGACGAGCTGAGGTAGGGTCCCCCCACCACAGCCAGGACGCATCAAGAGAAGAGCTGGGAGGAGAAGCGGGTATGGCCCAGGCTACCCTCCCCGCAGGGTAACAGACCCTGGGAATTTGCCTTCCCCAAGGATCATCAACCCCATCCTATTATTAATCACAGGATGAGCCCCCAGCCCTGTCCAGCAATCCCACGCTCTAATCTCTGAATACCAAGTTTCTTTTTCCTAAATTCAGTTCCTAACTTTGGTGGCAAACCCCAACCCAACTGACACAAGACTACTCATATCTTTATCCCGCCCAGCATTTATTTTGCAACAAAAACGTTGTATTTGATTTGGGCACTTACCCACGCTCCCTGGGGCTATCGAGTAACATGTGGTATACGCCTTTAAAGAAATCTTTAAATTGAGGTAAAATACGTATCGCATGACATTTACCATCTCACCCATTTTTTCACTGCACAGTTCGGTAGTGCCGAACACATTCACATCCTTGTGAACCCATCTCTGGAACTTCTTCATCTGCAAAACTGAAACTCTGTGTGTCCATGAACAACAATTCTCTATTTCCACCTCCGCCGGCCCCTGGCAACCATCCTCTACTTTCTATGAATTTGACTACGTCCTTCATTTCAGTGGAATCTGAACACAGTGTTAGGTTGTTTATGACTTGCCTGTTTCCCCGAGGGTGATGTCCTCCAGGTTCACCCATGGTGTAACGTGGGCCAGAATTTCCTTCCTTTTTAAGGCTGAGTAATATTCCACTGGATGGCTATGCCACATTTTTCTTATCCATGCATCCACTGACAACACTTGGGTCACATCCACCTTTTGGCTATCATGCGTAGTGCTGCAAGAACATAGGGGTACAGGTGTGTGCTTTGTTTAAAAATCAAGATGTTCTGGATTCTTAAACCTCTCTGACCCTGAAGGTGTTAGGATAAGGGGCTGAGGTTGGTAATGGTTTCCACATACTGAAGGGGCAGGGTAGCCTGGTGGCTGAGAGCGTAGACAGGCTCCAAACCCAGGCTCCCCTGCTTAGCAGCTGTAGGACCTTGGCAAGTTACTTAAACTCCTGTGCCTCGGTTTCCTCATCTATAACATGGAAGTAATGGTTTATACTTACCTACTGGGATGAGGTCCCCGGGGAGTGAATTATATGTGTACACTTGTTGGGACACAGCCTGGAAATAGGGAACAATGTTATTCATTGTTAATCTTTGAGAGGCCCTCTTGCTAATCCCGTTTCACAGATTGGCACCTGAGGCTTGAGACTTGCCCAGCTCACCCAGTTCACAGGACACAGGGCTATAGTCAGTTTGCTTCTCTAAAGAGAGGCTGCTTTATGGAAGGATTTACTCTGCGAGGAGGCAGCCCACGGCAGGAAAAGGCCCCAGATGCCCTTGGGTCTTCAGGGTCAGGGGTCTCACTGACGGAGTGGCCTCGGCCCTCAACTTCCCCATCAGCAATTACAGTCAGAGAACCTGCTCTGTGCTGAGGGGTTACCCCATAACAAGCACACCACTGAGCACATCCACATGGCTTATTTTACCCTCCCAACCCAGTGAGGAAGGAGTCATTAGTACGGTCTCTACCCTTTTGGTCACTATGAGAACTGGGACCATATATATGCACAAGCAGTTAGGGTGTGTCCGGCACAAGGTGGACACCATAGAATGGAAAGAGCAGAATGGGGATCCCTACCAGCTCTGTAAACTGGGGACCCACAGATGGGGATGCGTGCATGCATCTGCGACTGTTGTAGGGTCCCATTTGTGGGCATGTCCTGCAAATCCTGAAGTGCAGGCAGACAAAACACCTGGCCTGACACTCGCACTCATTCCCAGTGTGGGCCAGAAGCAGCTCCTGTGTTTGGCACGTGCCCTTCTCCGGAAAACCCAGATCCTCATCCTGGATGAGGCCACAGCCGCCGTGGACCCGGGGACAGAGCTGCAGATGCAGGCCGCCCTCGGGAGCTGGTTTGCGCAGTGTACGGTGCTGCTTATTGCCCACCGCCTGCGCTCTGTGATGGACTGTGCCAGGTGAGGCCGCCTCCCCGAGCCAGCCCCCAGGGCACCCCTGCAGCGGTGGAGGGAGGTGTCAGGGTTTAGAGCTGGAAGGGCATGGGAGGTATCAAGTGCCCACTGTACAGCTGGCAAAACCGATGTCCTGAGGGGAGGGATGAGCCCAAGACACTTCCCAGCAGATATATCCGGCCTGGCTGTCGGGATCGGGAAACTGCATAAAGGCCAGATTCGTTCAGGGCAGACACACTGGGTATTCAGAGTGTCTGAGTACCTGGGCTGGTGTCCAAACAGCTGCCCGCCTCCCCTTTCCCCTGCAGGGTGCTGGTCATGGACAAGGGGCAGGTGGCAGAGAGCGGCAGCCCGGCCCAGCTGCTGTCCCAGAAGGGTCTATTTTACAGGCTGGCGCAGGAGTCAGGCCTGGTCTGAGCCAGGCCCCTCAACGCTCCCCGCACTGTGCCAGCCCAGAGAGACTGCCATGACTGCAGAAGCACATGACCAGGGGTCATCAGTGGCCCCATGGTGTTGGGTGTAGACCCTTCTGTGCTCTCTGGGAAGAAAACGGCAGAGTAAGTGCTCAGTGTTAACAGACCCAGGACGTCCTACAGCAAGCCGCAGGTCAGCCTGATCAGGGGCTCAACCAGTCCTGTCCACCCCGGAGCCAAAGCCGACAGCGGCTGGCTCTCCACCCTGGCTGCCCACTGGACTCCCCGGGGACCTCAAAAAACCTGCCCCTGCCTGGCTCCACCTCACCCCCACGAAATCAGAATCCCTGGGGCCGGGTTTGCATCAATGGTGTGTACCTTTTACGAATTAACCCTTTCATTTTGAGGTGACTGTAGATTGCCAAGCAGTTTTAAGAAATCTAGAGAATTCCGGTCTACCCTTGACTCAGTTTCCCTAGGTAATTAGCCTGTCTTGAAAAACAATAGTACAATACACAACCAGTGTACTGACATTGGTACAATCCACCCGTCTGCTTCAGATTTCCTGTTTTACCTGTACTCATTGGGCATGTGTGTTTTCTTCTCTACACACATAGGTTCACACCTTTATCACACCTGTAGGCTCCTGCATCCGTCTGAGGCAGGATGCTGAACGCTTCTGTCACAAGCACCCCTCACGTTGCCATTTTGTAACCACACCCACCTCCCTCCCGCACCCCCCCTACCACCACCACGTGTTCTCCACTTGGGTATATATTTTTAACACACTGTGATTCCAAAACGCAGCCTGGACTGAGACGCCACGCCTCCTGCTGCTCCAAGGGGTGGTTTGTCGGAACCAACACACAGCCTAGAGCCCACAACAGGCATGGGCCCTCTCGGGGCGCCAGCACCCAAACAGCGCGCACTCGGGTCCAAACGGGGTCTGAGGGGCCAGGGCTCCGCAAATTCCATACATTCATCGGAGACCAAATTGCAGCCCCTTGGGGGTGTCCCAGCAGCAGCCGGAACACGCAGGGAGTTTCCGGTCACCCTTTGCCACTGAGGCGGCTGTGTGGGAGATGCTGTTGGAAGCCAGAGGGCAGGCTGCTGAAGGCCCAGGGCTTGCCCTGGTGCAGGGCAATGCATGGGTCTGTCCCACCAGCAGCTGCAATTCCAATACGGAACTCCCAGGAAAGGGGAGTCCTTTGGAAGGGTCTAAAACAGCCAGGCCTGAGGTCACACAGACCGATCTGTGAAGGGAGGAGGAATGAGACAAGTATCTGGATCAAAACCTTATGCCAGCCCAGGGTCCTTCCCTGACCTCACGGCATTGCTAGTGGGATCAAGTTAATACACAAGACATGTTCAGAGCCGAGCAGGGTACCAAGTACGGGCTCAATAAATGTGCACTGTTTGATCAGTACTGCGTCTGAGGGCCTCTTGAGGCAGCAGAGAAAGCCGTACGCACCAGGATGTTCTAAGTGCGTCATCACGGACACGTGGGGTGGGCAATTCTGTGTCACAGGGGGGCCGTCCTGTGCGCTTGCGGGAGGTCTAGCAGCATCCCCAGCCTCCGCCCACCGGATGCCAATAGCATCCTCGCCTCCAGTTGTGACAGATGTCCTCTGGGGGGTCAGGTCACCCCGTTCAGAGTCACTGGACTAACCTGACCCACTGCCGTCCATAAGCCACCAGTACTTGGGTCACGGCTGTGCTGGTGTGAGGAGGGGCAGGTGGACACCTGCTTGCCAGGACACAGGGATGTTCTGATGGCCCATCCTGACATGAGGTTTTCAGCCCAGACGAATCTAAATCTAAATCTAAATCTAATTGCAGCTTCTACCTCTTTTGGCCAAGATGTGGCCAGCAGCTCATTTTGGTGCCTTCCAAATGGGTAAGGGGTTTGCATCCGTTGCCTGTCCACAGTTGTGCTTACAAAGTGCTGGCCCCACCGTTACTGGTGCTTACTAGATCCATTTTGTAGATGAGTAAATGGACGCTCAGAGACATGAACTGCCGGGGTCACCCAGCTAGTAAGTGTCAGACAAGGGGTCTGCTCCTGGGTCTAACCCCACAGCCCAAGACAACACGTGGGGGTGTCTGTCCGAATTTGAAGCCAGGAAGGGCCCAGGTGCAGCACTTGTCATTTCTCTGCTTGGAGCTGAGCCAGCCAGCTGACATCCTGGCAGGATCAGGAGAGCCTCCTTGGGGTCGTTCCAGGGCCATGACAGCCTCCTTCATGGAGCAGAGAGTGGGCCACGGGAGTGCCCGCGAAAGCCCGCTAACGAGGCTGCTGTCAGGCCCCCACGGCTCCTTGGAGACTGGTCTGCAGGGCCGTCCAGGCCACTAATGCCCTTGCCGTGGGCTCAGGGGGACAGCCAGGTGCAGGAAGGCCTCCCTGGGTCAGTACATCTCAATAGGTCCTTTACCCCCCGTGTCGCCACTCGTCACTGCAAACACTCACAAAGCCCTGCTCTGATTCCTGCCACAGCCAAGCCAATCCTCACGACAGGGGGAGAAGGCCATCCTTCCACACCTAACTAGGATGCTTGGATGAGGAAGGTGCTCTCGTTTGGCCCCATTTACAGATGAGAAAACGGCATAAGTAGGGATCTGAACCCAGTCTGGCTCCCATGTGTGTTGATTCTGAACATCAGCTCACTGGGCAGAGCTGAATTCCATTCTCGCATCCATCTCCCACCAAGGGGAGGAAAGGGAGGGCTCCTTCTTGAGGATTTCATGTGTGTTCACTGTATTTTTCCCAGCACCTAGCCCAGTGCATAGCATGTAGGAGAGTTCGGTGAACGCCACCTCTGTGACTGAGGTGGATGCATAAGTAGGTGGGTGGATGGATAGATGGATGAACAAATGAATGAATAGCATCACCACGTATGAAGATGTCCTGAGGGCCATGCGTGGTGCCGGTGCTCTACCCCAATCTGTTTCCATCTTCACAATCACCTGGCCACGTGGATACAATTCACTTGTACCAGTGAAGAAACCACAGCTCCTGAAAAGGCAAGTTCTAGAGTGACTTCACGTTTGGCCCAGGACCCAGCAGAGCTGTCATGGATCAAAAAATCCAGTCATTGAGTTGTGCCCTGTGCCCACGGGGGGCATTCAGCAAGGAACACACAGATTAAACCCCTGCTTTCCAGGAGTTGCCATTAAAAGCAGCAGGGAGGGAGCAAGCCACGCTGACATTGGGGGGACAGGGAGGACCCCAAGGGTCGGGCTGCGCCCAGCATGTTGAAGAACAGCAGCGAGCTGAGCGTGGCTGGAGAGGCCTGAGCTGTGGCCAGAGGGAGCTGGGGGCAGAGGTCGCAGGAAGCCAGCTTGTGCAGGGCCTTGAAGGCCAGGCGGCTGCTACCCTGAGACGGGGACCACAGGGGGGCCGGGCCAGAATCGCCACACAATCTGATGTGTTTACAGGGTGTCTGTGGCTGTCAGGCCGAGAACACTGTACTGAGGAGGCAGCCGGGAGACCACTGAGTCAGCTGTCGTGGGGATCTGAGGGAGACCGTGTGGCTGGGACTAGCGTGGCAACAATGGGAGGGTGAGAAATGGTCGGATTCCGGACATTTCTTGGAAATCAGCTGAGTATGTCATATGCGTTTGATACAGGTGACAGAGGGTGTGAGCATGAAGACCAGACAAGCAGCTCACCCTCTGCAGCAGCAGGCCCAGTTCCTCATCCGTCTCCAGCCTGGGGGAGCCCCTCCCACGAGGAGGGCAATGCTAAGGCTGTGTGTCCAGGGCCCGGCGCACGGGAGGTACTCCAAAAGCTTACTGCCCCCCTTCCTCCCTCCGTGGCCCTGGAGCACTTACCGGGTGAGCAGGTGCCCAGGCCGACCTGGGTGCTTCTGCTCTGCCCTCCTCAGGGTTAATGCTGCACCTCGCCTCTTCTCCATAAAGTGACTGAACTTTAACGCAGGCCCCGGATTGCTCCAGAGCATCCGGCTGCCATCCTGACCCACACCCCAGGAGGCCTGCTTAGGTTCCGACCCGGGATCTTAATAGCCAGGGTCAGACCCAGACTAAAGCACAGCTCTCACTGAAAACTGACACCCCACCTGGCTGGTCCAAACACTTCTCATCCTAATGGTAACCACCTCACCAGCTTCTTTTTGCTGGGCATCTCCACACTTCAAGGTCCCTAATGCAAGGCAGTGATTTCAATCAGGGGCAGCAACGTGGGCGGCAAACTGGCAGTGCTGGGATGTGCCATCTGCACATTTATCTACACCTGGCTGTAGGGTACAACAGAAATGGCTACCCCCCAAATACAGGCAGTCCTCATCCAATGCAGACTCAGAAACCCAATGTCCCAGTCGTGCTATCCCACCACCCAAAACTCAGGAACCACAGAAATTACCACAGGGAGACACACTTATCTTCCTTACAAATTCCTATGCTCCCCAGCTCCTCTGTGCTTCAGCTGGGGCCATGGGGCTAATTCTGGCCAACAGGCTGTGAGTGGAATTGACTTGCACCATTTTTGGTTTGAGACACTTGAGAGTGGGTGTGAGTCATCCACATTTTCCCTTCCCCTACTACAGTAACTTAGAACGCAGCCCTTGAGAGGTGATGTCGTAAGACTAGAACAGTCTGGATCTCTCAGCTGCTGCACAGAAGGCAGTGACCCTGCAGAGGTGCTTGACACTCACTGGGAAATATGCCAGTGAGAAACAAACCCTTCATTTCCCAAGTGTATGGCTTGTTCCTGCAGCACGGCCTAGCTTACCCTAATACAAAGGCATTTGCAAGGGTAACTTTGGCCACGTGATTTTTGCCCTGCTTGCCTTAGAAGCGAAATGGAGCCATGTGTGCTACACATACATCACTTTTCATCTTCACAGCAAGCCCGTAATGCATGTGATCAGTCCTGTTTACAGAGGAGACACTGAGGCACAGAAAGTGACTTGCCTAGGGTCGCACAGCCTGCAAACGACAAGGGCTAGACTCAAGCCCAGGTCTGAAAGACCCCAAAGCCCAGGCTCTGTCCACTGTGCCACAGTTTAGCCCCACCCGACCCTACACCTCTGGGTTCCATTTCCGAAAGGAGCTCTCACTAGAGATGACACGCTTACCGAAGAGAAAGAACAGATGCAGACCAGAGGGGCCCCATCCTGACTTGGAGATGGCTGAGAGACCTTCGCTAATGCCCCAAAGAAAATAAAGCAGTCATTTAGAAAGAAATAAAATATTTTTTTTACTGCAAATTATTTGCAAATGTTCATGGTTCCAGTGTAAGCCATTACAAAAAGATCCCCAAGAAAAACCTGGTTTATCTAATGTGAAAGAATGGTATAACTTACAAAAAATAAAATAAATATATATTTCCACCTAAAAGAAGAAAGATGCTTCTCTGGGTGTGAAGTCAGCAACATTAAGTCATAGCAAGTATGAATCTTGGAGCAGCAGTGACCTCTCTGCTTTTTGGGTCTCACTTGGGTCCCCAAGGGACTTAAAGAATAAACCTTGAAGGATTCCACTTTGTTTTCTTCCAGGAACACGTAGACCAACTGTCAGATGCTGGGCCAACTCTGCCGTTCCCTGGGAATGCTGCCCCTTGGCCTAATTTTCTTCCCAAGAAATCAAAGTCTCCTTGGAGCAGCATTTAACAAACAAAAAAAAGAATTCACCAACATTCGCGAATAGGTTCTTTCTCCTGGAAGAGACTAAGTAACTAAATGTCAAGTTTTCCAAACTGCCACCCTTGCACTAAAGAGATGCCGAGGGTGAGAAATCAAAATCTAAAAATGAGGAGGAGACTCAATGGGCCTCTTTTCAGTACCAGCTGGTTGTGCCTGAGAGACACCTGGTGCTCTTGGCTTTGAACGCTTCCTAACCAGTAGCAGCTCTTCTCTTTCCAGTACCTAGAGGAGTAAACCCATTCTAGCAATGGGTCAAAACAGGTACAAAAGAAAGCAAAGACAAGACCGGAGTGGGTGAGGAGGTGAGCGACCATACTGGGAAGCCGCACTGAGAAGACCGACGATCACCAGGCATGGAGCTCCAGATCCAGATCGCCTGCAAGTCCAGCCAAGTCCTGGTGGGGGCAGTGCTGAGATGCTGGGCCCCAGCATCGGAGCACCCGGAAGACCAGAGGGTCGGCGAGTGTGTCCGTTGCCCTGGGGACACCGCCCAAGGGTGAGAATGATCTTCACCAGGCCCCTCATCTCCTAACTGCAGCCCCGAGGAAATGAAGCTTCTGGGTAGAGTGGGCCGGGGGCATCAGAGGGGGCGTGGAGAGCTGTCGGCGGCCAGGAAGCGTCTCAGAGCCTCGGAATCCACATCTGAGGCAGTTGGCTTGATTTGGTCACTAGCATATCTCATGCAACCAATTTCTCTTAAAGTCTGGCTGCCAAAAACTCCTCACAGAGCACCAGGAGCACAAGTGTGCATTTCCAGGGGTGTGTGATTGTGTGTACGCCTCGCGAGGGTAACACAGGCAAAGGGTGTGCGTGGTTTGGGTGAGTGGCATCTTTGTGTCTCTCCTGTTTCTACAAGGCCAGTTCCAGGCGGGGAGCCAGACAGTGGTTGCTCTGTGTGTGTTTTGGGTTTTTGGGTTTTTTATTTTTGGTTTCAGTATATGGGATGCTTGGGTTCCCGACGATGCAGACTAACCCCTTTGGCTAGCATGTCAGCCCTGCAGTTCTGACCAGACGCACCAGCTCCAGGGCTCACACCAAGCCAGCATCTCTAGCCATGCTGTAGAAGAGACCTCTCTGCTGCAGGAGGTCAGACGGGGTGCCATACTCCCGGATTTCTCCTTTGTCCAGGACAATCACCCTGCAAGGGCAAAGGATACAGACATGAAGGGGGCACCGTATGCCTCCAGGAGCCCACCTGGGGGAGTCCCTGCTTTGGGTCAGGCTCCCATTACCTTCTGCCAGGCCTGTTGCAGTCACCTTCCAACGAGCTGCCCACCCTCAATTGCTATTTCTAGTCATGTCAAAGTCCAGTGACGCTGCCCCCAGGACTCATTATCACCATTTCCGTCTCTTCCCCAGCACGACTAGCTTTCATTTGCTGTTGTGTTTATTGGCTGTCTCCCTACCGAGCCCCCAACTAATCTATGAGGTCCCTTAGGCAGGCTCCTTGTCTGACAGCTCCCTGGTGAGTCCCCAGAGCCTGGAACAGGCCCAGGAATTGGCACGCACTCCATACGTGTACTGATTAAATAAATGATTGAGTGATGTCAGAAATACGTGGTACTACCCAGGACAAAGAAAGGTTCCACGAGCTGGAGCTGTCACTGGACAAAAGGACCGCGCCGAATGGATAAATGAATGAATGGGGTGAACCTCAGGCCTGGAGGCCTTCTGTGACAGGGCATCACCTCATATAGTCCATGATGGTGTTGAGCCTGTGGGCGATGGTGAGGACAGTGCAGTCCTCAAACTGGGTCCGGATGGTAGACTGAATGAGGTCATCCGTTTCCAGGTCCACAGCCGCTGTTGCCTCATCCAACACAAGGATCTTCGTCTTCCTCAGCAGGGCGCGGGCCAGGCATAAAAGCTGACGCTGTCCAACGCTAGACCGGGAGACAGAGTGTCAAAACCATCCCTGACCCAAGCCCAGGCCTAGGCTGGGAGAAGGGAAGAGAGACACAGTGTTGCCTAGACCAGAAGAACCCTCCACGCTTATGACAGACATCACTGATTGATTGGAACGTTCTTCCTGTTGAGCTAGAAGCAGGCTCAGAATCATTCTCAATGCAGGGCTCAGAGGTGATATTCAAAATATCTGACTAGTTCAGTGTGGGTAGTGTGACAGATAGCAAAAATGGTCCCATATCCATGCCTTCTGTAGTGTCCTCACAGGGGACTCAATGATGTGCCTTGCTTTAGCCAATGGGATGTTGGCAGAGGCTTGAAATGGGAATGCGCACTCAGGCCTGCTCACTTCTGAACCTAGATGCCTGGCCTGGTCTGCTGGATGATGTGAGACATATACAGCAGACACTAACTGCCCCAGTGGAGGCCAACTAGATAAGCCAACAGGCAGCAGACCCCCAGCCACATGAGTGGGCCCAGGCAAGACCAGAAGAGCTGCCTGGCTGACGCACACGCCACCCCCCCCTCCCCCCAAGTGTGTGACAGTCACGGATACTGAACACCCCTGAGGTTTGGTGCTTGGTTGTCACAGCAACGGATAACTGAAGGCGGCACTGACCAATGACACGGGGACAGAATTCCTAAGTCCCTTGCTGCACTAAGCAGTAACACTTGTATGGCTGGATCACAGGTGGCTCCTGGGGAATCTGGGAGGAGGGCAAGGCAGCTGGGGCAGCAGGTGGGGACTCCGAGGGCCCCCAGCAGTGCTCTTTACCGACTGGCAGAGAAGTTTTCAGTAGTCTAACAACTGACAATCACTGTCAGCTGAATGGATCTGGTGTAAGAAAGGAAGCAACCTGGCCATTTGGTCACAACTCACGGTGACATGAGCCTGGACTGAAACCCACTTTGCAGATACTGACACTGAGGCTCCAAGAGGTTTGGAGACAGACAACTTGCCTGTGGCGGAGCTGGGGATCCAACCCAGGTCTGACACAGACGCAGAAGCACAGACTCTTCCAATACCCTGACCGAGGCGGGCCTGAGGAAACCCGACTGGGGCAGTGTTCCCCTGCCTACCTCAGGTTCTCCCCGCCTTCTGTGCACTCGTGGTCCAGCTTATCGGGCAGGGCTGACACGAAGTCCTTCAGGTGAGCCAGCTCCAGAGATGACCAAATTTCTTCATCTGAGTACTGGCTGAATGGGTCCAGGTTCATGCGGAGGGAACCCGAAAACAAAACGGGGTCCTGTTCAGAGAGGAGAGAGCAGACGGTATGTGAGCCTCACCTCACACTAGACATGGATGCGGCAAAGAGGTGGGACGTAAGAAATCCTTGCCAGAAATGTTTGAGATGGGGTTCCAGAGTACCTCAGAATCACTATTTCTGGAGATGTTAATAAAAAAAAAAAGTCCAGAAAACCCTGGGTTAAGTGAAATAAAAACATTTTTTTGTAAGACTTCCTAGAGCCTTCAATATGCAAATGTGTTGGGAATCGTCCAGAAGGGAGACACAGCATGGATAATTTTTCATCATAAAGCACTGTGGATTCCTCCCTATTCCCTGCCTCCAAAGGAGAGAGAACCTTAGAAGAAATTTTAGGGAAAATAACACTAAAAGGCAACACATTAGGGAATCATTACCTACAGAGTAAGTCTAGAAAGTTCTTATTTCTTGTCTAGCTCTTGGGAGCATCAGAGAGTCTCAACCTTACTGAGAGCCAGCAGAGAAGCCAGTGTCTGGATCCCGTTAGGTGCTTGGAAAACTGCCTCCTGGGTGGCAGGAGTGAGGGAACAATCCTGGTTAATTCCCATTGTTATTTATATGCTAACAGGAGATTCACTGGGGAACATAATTTCAATAAAAATAATGAAAATAACAAAGTAGGAACAAATTTACGTTTGTTCCTGAAAAGATACATGCATTGCTCTAAGTGTGAGCCAGCCCCCCCTCTCAGCCCCACCGAGCCCCCACCTGGGGGATGATGGTGATCTTGAAGCGGAGATCGTGCAGGCCAATCTTGGCGATGTTGACGTTGTCAATAATGATCTCCCCCTCAGCAGACTCATTGATCCGAAACAAGCCCAGGGTCAGGGATGACTTCCCAGCTCCCGTCCGCCCCACAATGCCAACCTGTGGGACACGAACGGCCCAGGGTGAGGCAGGAATGCTGGTATCTGGGGGTTACCTCCTGCCCCACAGCACCCCCATTTTAGGAATCTGCCCCAGTGCAGATCAGTCATCTGGTCGACCCCGTTCTCACCATAACTCAATCCCTCAGTGGCTTCTCAGAGATACTCTTTTAAGGGCTGTTTTGGCCAAAGGTGAAGAAGGACTCCCTTCTCTTTGCCATTTTTTTTTTAAGTTAAAATTATAAAAAAAAGAAAGAATGGATTTTCAATAAAGCCCTATTATTTTCAGCTCAAGATAATATTAAGTAATAACCAGCTATTTCCCTCACATTGTTTTTCAGTCTTTCGATGGTGAGGTTCCCATCCTCAGCTGTCAAAAGATTCAAGCAGGTCCCCCTGCACACTCCTTCCCCTCCATCCCAGCGGCTCCGGCAAACAAAAGAGATGATGGATATGACCTCTCTCCACCTAAACTCTCTTGAGGGAGTCGGGCTCCCCATCAAATGGCCAGTGATTGACATCCCTGACATCCACTCTCCCCTTCCCTCGTGGGCTCGTGGAAGGCGGGCTTCTTCCACCCCTACAGAGATGCACATGATATACACACCCCATACAGCCTCAGTGAGAACACCACCCACTCGTTCTTCCCCTGGTGATAAATCAGAGAAATTATCTCATGGGAATTGAACATTCTGAGCCTTATGGCACGGATAGTTTCACACATCCATATATTCAAAGATGAAAGAAATATTGTCCCCTGGCAAAGGGCCAGGAAGACGCTTGGCCTGGTTTCTCAGGAGAGTCTGAGGATCTCAAGGCAAGGAAGTCTTCTAGAAATAACTGGGGACCTGGGGTATATCTAAAAATTCTGACAATCCCACATGTCCCTTGGGCCATCCCCAGTAGTGACGATGACATCTTTCTATTCTAGAGATCACAAACTTGAGTGCCTACAGGGGCCCAGTTGGTACGTGACTGGGGTCGGGAGGGACTGGGTGAACCGGTTGGCTCATGCCTTATTTAGAAAGAGCCAGGCAGGGAGTATGCACCCAGTGTAGCTAGATGTTCTGATCTTTCAAGAAAAGCAGGAAATGGATTTTTATATAAAACCTTCCACATTTTTCAGTATTTGCAACTTATTCAGATTTTTTTTTCAAAACATATCAGTGGGTCTCATTTGGCCTTCGGGCTACCAGTCTGCAGTCCTGTTGGGACACTCTGAGCCTCTTTTACTTCCACAAGCTCCTCAAAAATAGGCACTCCCCCTTGTGATATGGGTCCGTGACAGACTGAGGAAACGATGCAGCTGATTTGCGTGGCTGCGACCTATAACAGGTGTGGGGGGCACCGTACACCCACCTTTTCCCCTCCACTGATGGTGACGTTGATGTGCTTGAGAACCAAGTCCAGGTCCTCTCGGTAACGCAGGCCATAGTCCCGGAATTCCACTCGGCCCACCTGGGGCCAGGTGCTGGGTGGGGTCATCTCTCGGACTCGCCAGGGAGCCTGTGAGCACAGCAGGCAGCGGGTGAGGGAGTGAGGGATCTGCAGTCCACCGCACGTGCCCCCGGCCTCCTCAGTGGGACTGTCCGACCTCACCATCCTCTCTCACTCACTCTGCTCCCCACTCTGGCTCCTGGGCTAACCAAACCCACCCACATGTCTGCTTCTGGGCCTTTGCACCTGTGGCTTTCTCTGCCTGGAAGGCTCTTCCCCAAACTACCCTCTCTTACTGCAGGTCTCTGTACATGCGGGCCGATTCAGACCACCCTCCTAACCCCCTCCCACTCCGTTCTCCTTTGGAGCACTTAGCACCTCCTAGCATTTCAAGTACGTATGTATGTGTTTATTCCATCACCCACGCCCAATGGAATATCCAGTCTGTGAGGACGAGCTCTTTTAGCATTGGTCCCTGCTATGTCCTAGGGCCCAGAGTCTACTTATAAAGATCAGTGAATGAGCAGGCTGCTCTGGACAGACACAAGGGTGAAGATGAGTTACTCCAACCACCTTCTAGGTCTGGACGTCAACAATGAAAGCAGCAGCTAACACCTAAAGATCGCTCAGCTCATTTAATCCTCACCACATTCCCATGAGTGGGGTCCTTTTGTTATTTGGGTTTACATGTGAGAAAACTGAGACACAGAGGGGGCAAGTAACTTGACCAGGGTCACACAGCTTCTAGTTCTGAAAAGCTTCTTATTAGTTCAGCTCAGCATTTCCTGAGGACTACAGCTGGCTCTGCTCTGGGCCTGGCTCACAGCTACCTTTGGAGAAGGAGAGGAATGGAGAGGACAAAAAAGGAGAACTTTCATCCTTTTTCCCCCATAAATGTCTTAAAAAAATTTTTTTTTTTACAACAAGCACATTTCCCTTTTATAATTTACGTATATAAATGAAGGGACACAAAGGTAAGAATACACAGGCGGCTGGGGAGAAGTGGGTAGAACTTTCTAACTAAAAATACATATTACATATAAACACATAAATATATATGTTTTAACAATGGCAGGACTCCAAGTGATCTTTACATTATTTCCCAAATATGTTCTTATTCTAAAAATATAAAAATAAACTCCTGGTGTTAAGGAACTCTTATTTCTATAGGGGGTGTTCACACCACTCTGAATAATGCTCTCCAATAAAGTGGGACCTGGTTGACCCTGTCAGTGCATTAAAGGACCAGGCACAGGTCACCTCTGTAAATACCTCAAGACAGTTCAAGCTGGGCACTGGTCTCTTTCCTAAGGGGCATTTTCCGGAGGCAGTGTGGCGCCGTGGCAGAGCCCTAAATCCTGGGTTGGCCATTCGCCAGGTATGAAATCTTGGGCAAGTAACAACCCAACCCTCTGTGTTTCAGTTTCCTCACTTGTAAAATGGGGATAATAAAAGAGTATCAGTTGTAAGGCTACATGAAGATTATATGAATTACTCTATGTAAAATATTCAGTATCGGGCCTGACACCCCACAAAGGCACAAATACGAAGCCCGATCAGGGCTACTGGTGGTGGCGGGGCTGGTGCCCTCTCTCCGGCCTTGTTATCATCACTACCGCTGCTATCGCTGGTGGTCTGGGGGTGGATTGAGGCAGTTATTAGGGGCAGTGTGGCATTACAGTGTGCAGCCTGGGCCC
This sequence comes from Smutsia gigantea, assembly GCA_032199065.1. Lineage (NCBI taxonomy): Eukaryota > Metazoa > Chordata > Mammalia > Pholidota > Manidae > Smutsia > Smutsia gigantea. The sequence continues at coordinate 8,702 of JAVSCE010006314.1, read as the reverse complement.
CACTCCCAGAGGCTCTACTGACCATGGGTGGCCTTGGACCAGCCATCGTCCCTGCCTAGGCTCACCTTTCCTCCGTCTATAAAATAGGGACTTGGGCTAAGTAACTGCAGGGTTTCCCAACCTTTGCTCAATTCCTTACCAATATCATGATTTTTGCAATACTCACGCACTGACCGTGCTCCTGACTTGTAATACTTTCAGTCAACTCATTTGTACTTATTTTTTAAACTTAAAGAGGAAACTAGTCTCGTTTTCCATAACAGAAATCCCCCATAGAAATATGTTAACAGGTAACAGATTAGTCAGATAGAGGTTGCCTGTTGAGGGCTCAAAGGATTCTTTAAAGAAAATGGCACAGAAGGAGAGGGCCAAGAGGCCAGGCCAGGGGCTGCCTTACCTCCTTCTCAGTTTCTGAATATTCCTTGAGCCTCTCCACAGCCACAATGTTGGCCTCCATCTCAGATGACATCCGCACGAGCCAGTTCAAGTACGTGGTGACCTGCAAGTGGAGAAGTCACATGGAGCTTCTAGAGGGAGCATGAGCTGCTGTATTTTAATGAAGTGATTATGAATTAGGAAATAATTCAGATAAGAAAAGTATAGAAAACAGCAACCTCACATACAACCACCACCCAGACCTGCTACACTGCATCTGTAAAGAAAGCATCACATCTCAAAACAACCCATGGGCCATACAAGTAATCACAAAGGAAATTAGAAAATATGTTGTTGTCAGAAAGGAGATTAGAAAATATTTTCAACTAGATGATAATAGACACAATGTGTCAAAATGTGGGAGATGCAGCTAAAGCAGTGCTGAGAGGAAAATGTATAATGTCAAAAGCCATTACTCTCATAGCTGGAGGCATCCTCTCAGACCAGCAAGGACCTTCCTCGACTGTTGAGGGAATCCTGGCCACAAGTCTCACTTCTCTCTTGGTCCAGTGGGTCACTGGCCCCTACCCCGGCTCCTCAAACTCCACTTGGCCCCTTTCCTCTCCCCAGCTGCCTGCCACAAGGACTCAAAACGAAGGTCCAGGAACCTGACAACTGTCCCCCGGCATTAAGAGAACTAGAAAACCAAGCTGAGCGCATCCCCTCTTACCTGCAGTGAGTAAGACACCGAGAGGCCCACCAAGCCGGCGCTGAGGCTGTGCCGGGAGATCACAGCGAATAGGGAGGCAAACAGGACGATGCAGTTGCCCACACATTCCAGCCGCACGGCCAGCCACCTGCAGAGACACACACAGGCAGACGGACACAAGCCCAAGTCAGCTTGCAGAGACTCGGGTTCCGGTTTGCAGCAGGGGCACTTGGCTCACTGAAATAATTCCCAGATCATTCCTGAAATAGACCTATTCTGCCCTGCTCATAGGACGTGGGGAAGGGGACACGATTTCAGTAATTCCTCATTAATCTGGCAACTCCAGGGATTAAAGCAGTTTTCCAGAAGTAATCTGCCGAGAAAACTGAAGCTTACCTTTTGAAGAACCAACCAGCTTTTTCTCATTAAAAGCTTTAAAATATACCCATGTATGTATTTTTTAAAAAGATGTCCTGGAAAATTACTAAATACTAATGAGTCATCAACTGTCAGAGGAATCACTGACTTAAAATAACCTCCTCTTGCTGGCAGAGGGGGAGTGAGAAATCTACAGCCATTTTAAATGGAGCTGGAATGTTCCCAGACCCAGACTGTTCTTGTTTCAGCGATGTTAAAATGTACTATTTTACCTTTTAAAATATAAACAAATATTTTATTGTTTTAAAGCTAACTTCTGTTAAGACACCACACAGCATTCGGAATACTAATGTTTTAAATGCAAAGCATTCTAGGGAGGTATTATTGCCTATTTTCCACAGCAGCCCTTATGATCCACGTGACTGATCTTCATGAGTGAGCTACTCCCGCAGAGAGACCCAGATTTTGATAAAATCTCTACAAAATTCTGCAGACAGCAAGGTCTCCAGTAATGTATGGTCCCCCACCCAATCTTACACTACAGGATATACTGTGTGTGACGGGGCTGATGGCTGATTATGACTGCTCACTTCCCTGGTGCCATCACCCCTCCCCAGAGTTTTCTATCCCACGTCTCAAAAAATTCATCAGGGTACAAATGAATGAGGACGATACTATTTTAGGGATAGATCAGACAATTGCCTAAATTTGGTCAATAATTAGTAAATTTCTGCCCCTTTTCTTAATTGTTGCTATTCAGACATTCTTGAATCCCCCAAATAGCAATGTCACGTGGTTCAGCCTACAATTAATAAACTGCTTGCAATACTCATCACAAAGGGATGCTGGGTGAGCACCCCTCAGCTGAGAAGTAGGACACAAAGATAACAGTGGAGTCTACCTGTCACTGATGACCTCGTATCACCAGGACAACAGCTAAAGGGTGATTCCAGAAGACCTCTATTCCTGCACTTACACGCCCCTGGAGCGCTGCATGCTAACAGTGTTCCTGCCTGCATTTAGTGGTCAGTCTGTTCTTTCCTCTCGCCAAGTCTGCTCATCCTTTCCAGCTTCACACCCTCATTAGGGAGGCTTCTTCCTGTGGGTCTGGGGTGCCCACCCACCTGTTGGCCACGATGCTGGGGTAATAGGCCTTCTGGTTCTCATCCACCTTCAAGTCACTCTGGCGGATGAAGCGCTCCTGCTCCTCGAAGGCGCGGATGACACTGACCCCCAGCAAGGTCTCATTGAAGTGGGAGTAGATCGGGGAGCGACTCACTGATTCTAGGCGCTTCAGCTGCCGGGAGGAGGCCACGTAGAACCTCTGCAGGGAGAGAACAGATGGGAGTTGGCAAAGCTCCCCTCACCCCCATCCTCCCAGGGCTGTGCTGGAGAAAGTCTGGATATAAATGATACCTTCAGGAGGCACCAAGTCGGGGCTGGGCTGCTCTTCACAGGCACCTCTGTTCGCCTGGTGAACTGCAGGCCTGTTGCCGCTGCCACCAGCAGTGACGGCAATAACAGCAGTAACACTAACTACGCCCTCCGTCCTGGCACTGTTTTAAGCACTGTCCCGTATGTCCGCTCACCCAATCGTCACTCAAACTTATGAAGCGCTCATTCCTACTTCAGTAAATCAGGACACACAGAACTTAGCTAACCCCTTCCCTGAGGTCACAGGGCTAGGAAGTGGCAGAGCTGGGATTCGAACCCAGACTGCCTGGCCGCAAAGTGCCAACCTCTGCCCTGGGCTTCTCTCTGAAGCCACTGACCTCTAGGGTTTTATGGCTTTTAGATGCAGGCTTTGAGGACAACCAGATCTCAGTTCAACCCTGACTCCGCGGTAACCCCAGGCAGATGGAACAAATACAAATCACCCACTGGAAGCTTTGAGGGGCCGAAAACAGGTGATGGACTGGTCATCAGAAGACGCTTCAGTTCTGTTGGCCTTAGTTTCCTCATCTGTACAAACACAACTGGTGAGGTCGAGGTTCCCTCTTCCAAACGTGCTCAAGATACAACGTATGCAAAGCTTTGTACATGGCAGGGCTGGACAAAGAGTGGTCGGGGACACAGCCTCCTTGCCTCCTGCTGGGCAATGAGCTTCCACCAAGAGCAGCCAGTGTAACGGCGGAGGCTCTCACAAGGCCTCCAAGGTCACTAGCTTCGTTCGGCATAGCAGTTCAGGTTGTAATTTGAACCCACAGCGGGGCCGCCTTCAAGGGCCCCAGAAACTCTGTAAGTTAACCCAAGGAACCCACCAAGCTGGGCGGTCTCAGAGGGTTGTTCTGCCAATCCCTGAATGTGGGTCAGATGGCATCTCTCCGCCAGCAGCAGCCACTGTCTGGGATGAAATCCAGACCCCTCAGCATGGCCGAGGGCCCCTTGGGATCGGCCCCTGTTGCCCTCAGCTGTGATCACCTGCTCTCCCTGGCTTCCCTTATAAACATCCCAGATGGAAGTCATTCTCTAGTGTTTTACCTGCTCGACTTACCCCTCTTGTCACCACCTCAACATTTTATTTGCTGCAAAAAGCTAATCTAAGATGAATTTTTGTTAATAATCTGATTTTCAAAAAATAATTATTAGCTTCCCCCCCTTAAAAAAAAAAGTTTCCCCCATTTTATTGAGAAATAATTGACATATGTACATCACTGTATAAGTTTAAGGTCAACAGCCTGATAGCTTGCTTTGTGTACACCGTGAAATGAGGGTCACAGTAGTTTAGGCTGACATCCATCTTCTCATGGAGATACAATAAAAGAAAAGAACGAAGAAAAAAGGAGAAAAAGAAATCTCCTGTGAGGAGAACTCAGGATTTACTCCCTTAACGACTTTCTTATATATATATATATATACACCATTCGGCAGTGTTAGTTATAGTCATCACGTTGGACGTTACATCCCAAGTATGCATTTATCTTAAAACTGGAAGTCTATACCTTCTGATCACCTTCTTTTTCTTCCTCCTCACCCTACCCTAAACTTCTGGTTACCACAAGTCTGATTTCTTTTTCTGAGAGTTTGGGACTCTTTTAGATTCCACATATAAATGAGATCACATAGTATTTGTCTTTCTCTGACTTACTTCGGTTAGCATGCCTTCAAGGTCCACCCATGTTGTTGCAAATGGTAGGATCTCCTCATATTTTATGGCTGAATAGTAATCCATTACATATATAAATATATATATGAAATATATTGTGACTTCTTTATCCATTCATCCAATGATGGACACTTGTTTCCATTAGCTCCCCTGTTAATACTTTCTTGCAGAAGCCATCACCCAACCCCTGGTCTTGCCTTATTCTTTTTTTTAAATAATTTATTTTATTATCATTAATTTACAATTACATGTACAATATTACGATTATTAAACTACCCCTTCATCAGGTCCCCCCCACCAACCCCATTACAGTCACTGTCCATCAGCGTAGTGAGATGCTATAGAATCACTACTTGTCTTCTCTGAGTTGTACTGCCCTCCCCGTGCCCCCCCAACATTACATCTGCTAATCGTAATGCCCCTTTTTCCCTCTTATCCCTCCCTTCCCGCCCATTTTCCCCAGTCCCTTTCCCTTTGGTAACTATTAGTCCGTTCTTGGGTTCTGTGAGTCTGCTGCTGTTTGTTCCTTCAGTATTTTTTCTTTGTTCTTATACTCCACATATGAGTGAAATCATTTGATACTTGTCTTTTTCGGCTTGCCTTATTTCACTGAGCATAATACCCTCTAGCTCCATCCATGTTGTTGCAAATGGTAGGATTTGTTTTCTTCTTATGGCTGAATAATATTCCATTGTGTATATGTACCACCTCTTCTTTATCCATTCATCTACTGATGGACACTTAGGTTGCTTCCATTTCTTGGCTATTGTAAATAGTGCTGCAATAAACATAGGGGTGCATCTGTCCTTTTCAAATTGGGCTGCTGCATTCTTAGGGTAAATTCCTAGGAGTGGAATTCCTGGGTCAAATGGTATTTCTATTTTGAGTTTTTTGAGGAACCTCCATACTGCTTTCCACAATGGTTGAACTAATTTGCATTCCCACCAGCAGTGTAGGAGGGTTCCCTTTTCTCCACATCCTCGCCAACATTTGTTGTTGTTTGTGTTTTGGATGTTGGCCATCCTCACTGGTGTGAGGTGATATCTCATTGTGGTTTTAATCTGCATTTCTCTGATGATTAGCGATGTGGAGCATCTTTTCATGTGCCTGTTGGCCATCTGAATTTCTTCTTTGGAGAAGTGTCTTTTCATGTCCTCTGCCCATTTCTTAATTGGATTATTTGCTTTCTGTTTGTTAAGGTGCATGAGTTCTTTATATATTTTGGATGTCAACCCTTTATCAGATATGTTTTTTATGAATATATTCTCCCATACTGTAGGATGTCTTTTTGTTCTACTGATGGTGTCCTTTGCTGTACAGAAGCTTTTCAGCTTGATATAGTCCCACTTGTTCATTTTTGCTTTTGTTTCCCTTGCCCGGGGAGATATGTTCATGAAGAAGTTGCTCATGTTTATGTCCAAGAGATTTTTGCCTATGTTTTTTTCTAAGAGTTTTATGGTTTCATGACTTACATTCAAGTCTTTGATCCACCTTGAGTTTACCTTTGTGTATGGGGCTAGACAGTAGTCCAGTTTCATTCTCTTACATGTAGCTGTCCAGTTTTTCCAACACCAGCTGCTGAAGAGGCTGTCATCTCCCCATTGTATATCCAAGGCACTTTTATCAAATATTAATTGACTGTATATGTTTGGGTTAATGTTTGGATTTTCTATTCTGTTCCACTGGTCTGTGGGTCTGTTTTTTTTTTTTTTTTTAATTGTCTTGATTACTGTGGCTTTGTAGTAGAGCTTGAAGTCAGGGAGTGTAATTCCCCCTGTTTTATTCCTCCTTCTCAGGATTGATTTGGCTATTCGGGGTCTTTTGTGGTTCCATATGAATTTTAGAATTATTTGTTCCAGTTCATTGAAGAAAGCTGTTGGTAGTTTGATAGGGATTGCATTGAATCTGTAGATTGCTTTAGGTAGTATAGCCATTTTGACAATATTATTCTTCCTAGCCAAGAGCATGGGATGCATTTCCATTTGTTAGTGTCCTCTTTAATTTCTCTTAGGAGTGTCTTGTAGTTTTTAGAGTACAGGTCTTTCACTTCCTTCGTTAGGTTTATTCCTAGGTATTTTATTCTTTTTGATGCAATTGTGAATGGAATTGTTTTTCTGATTTCTCTTTCTGTTAGTTCATCATTAGTGTATAGGAAAGCAACAGATTTCTGTGTGTTAATTTTGTATCCTGCAACTTTGCTGAATTCAGATATTAGTTCTAGTAGTTTTGGAATGGAATCTTTAGGGTTTTTATGTACAGTATCATGTCATCTGCAAATAGTGACAATTTGACTTCTTCTTTACCAATCTGGATGCCTTGTATGTCTTTGTTTTGTCTGATTGCTGTGGCTAGGACCTCCAGTACTATGTTGAATAACAGTGGAGAGAGTGGGCATCCTTGTCTTGTTCCCGATCTTAGATGAAAAGCTTTCAGCGTCTCACCGTTAAGTATGATGTTAGCTGTGGGTTTGTCATATATAGCCTTTATGATGTTGAGGTACTTGCCCTCTATACCCATTTTGTTGAGAGTTTTAATCAGGAATGGATGCTGAATTTTGTCAAATGCTTTTTCAGCATCTATGGAGATGATCATGTGGTTTTTGTTCTTCTTTTTGTTGATGTGGTGGATGATGTTGATGGATTTTCGAATGTTGTACCATCCTTGCATCCCTGGGATGAATCCCACTTGATCATGGTGTATGATCCTCTTGATGTATTTTTGAATTCGGTTTGCTAATATTTTGTTGAGTATTTTTGCATCTACGTTCATCAGGGATATTGGTCTGTAATTTTCTTTTTTGGTGAGGTCTTTGCCCGGTTTTGGTATTAGAGTGATGCTGGCTTCATAGAATGAGTTTGGAAGTATTCCCTCCTCTTCTATTTTTTGGAAAACTTTAAGGAGAATCGGTGTTATTTCTTCTCTATATGTCTGGTAGAATTCAGAGGTGAATCCATCAGGCCCAGGGGTTTTGTTCTTGGGTAGTTTTTTGATTACCAATTCGATTTCGTCACTGGTGATTGGTCTGTTTAGTTTTTCTGTTTCTTGCTTGGTCAGTCTTGGAAGGTTGTATTTTTCTAAGAAGTTGTCCATTTCTTCTATGTTTTCCAGCTTGTTAGCATATAGATTCTCATAATATTCTCTTATGATTCTTTGTATTTCTGTGGGGTCCGTCATGATTTTTCCTTTCTCATTTCTGATTGTGTTTATGTGTGTAGATTCTCTTTTTCTCTTAATGAGTCTGGCTAGGGGTTTATCTATTTTGTTTATTTTTTCAAAGAACCAGCTCTTGGTTTTATTGATTTTTTCTATTGTTTTATTCTTCTCAATTTTATTTATTTCTTCTCTAATCTTTATTATGTCCCTCCTTCTGGTGACTTTGGGCCTCATTTGTTCTTCTTTTTCCAATTTCAGTAATTGTGTCTTTAGACTATTCATTTGGGAATGTTCTTCCTTCTTTAAATAGGCCTGGATTGCAATATACTTTCCTCTTAGAACTGCCTTTGCTGCGTCCCACAGAAGTTGTGGCTTTGTGTTGTTGTTGTCATTAGTCTCCATATATTCTTTGATTTCTGTTTTGATTTGGTCGTTAACCCATTGATTAATTAGGAGAGTGTTGTTAAGTCTCCATGTATTTGTGAGCCTTTTGATTTCTTTCTAAAATTTATTTCTAGTTTTATACCTTGGTGATCTGAGAAGTTGGTTGGTAGGATTTCAATATTTTTGAAATTACTGAGGTTCTTTTTGTGGCCTACTATGTGGTCTATTCTGGAAAATGTTCCATGTGCACTTGAGAAGATTGTGTATCCTGTTGCTTTTGGGTGTAGAGTTCTGTAGATGTCTGTTAGGTCCATCTGTTCTAGTGTGTTGTTCAGTGCCTCTGTGTCTTTACTTATTTTCTGTCTGGTTGATCTGTCCTTTGGAGTGAGTGGTGTGTTGAAGTCTCCTAAAAATGAATGCATTGCTGTCTATTTCCTCCTTTAATTCTGTTAGTATTTGTTTCACATATGCTGGCGCTCCTGTGTTGGGTGCATATATATTTATAATGGTTATATCTTCTTGTTGGACTGACCCCTTTATCATTATGTAATGTCCGTCTTTATCTTTTGCTACTTTCTTCGTTTTGAAGTCTATTTT